>JAADXW010001269.1:0-10666 GCA_023337975.1 Phytopythium ostracodes
CTCTGATTGGACAAACACATCCAAACAACGCTCGCTGATTCGCAGTGGGTCAAAAGTTACAGCCAATTGAAGGGGTATCCGAATTATTATGACCGGTACTTTACTGTTACCAATATATAACTTAGTATATTTTTTACTATCACATAAAAGAGTGGGATTGCGATCAACTTGGACACATCGGTTGTTCTTGGCGCCATGTCCACCTGGTGATGTACTTCCTCTGGACCGAATTAAGTGTCCAGTTCTGTTGATATTCTTTTGCTCATAATTAGTGTCCAGTTGTGTAAAGTACGCAGAATGTATTTTTGATTTTACAAAACCGAGCTTCGAACCGAACTTACACCACAGCTTCGCGGCCGGATAAATCTGACGTGGCAGTGACGATCGCGCTTTTGGCGGTTTCCAACGCATTTAGATCGCAAGCCACCTCCGTCGGCAAGAGTCCATCGCGTCCTACGAGCGCGTCCTTCTGTTTGTGCGGGATCTTGAAGCGGTTTGGCCCACCGTTGGCGAGAATCTCGCCCAAGACGAGCTGCAGCGTCGTGAAAACTCGGTCGAGTTTTGTAAAGTGTAGGTCATCATACGCCTCTCTGATGTTGCGCAGCAGCTCCTTCGCCGTCGATGCACGTTTCTTGTTCTGGAGAGACTGAGCAGAGGCGAAGAACCCCAAGTCCAGCACGTTACAGTCGGAAGAGAGAGAGAGAGGGGGGAGGGGGAGCTGAGCGTTCATCGAGATGCGCCACCCATCGGCGCTTCCTGCCGCCTCCACGGCGGGGTCCTTGAGAAGAACGTGTGGTTTCGAATTGCTTTGTTGTATGTAGATGGTCTGGCGCTTTGAGCCCGGCCACTTCGACTTTATGGCGAGGATGACGTAGTCAACAAAGTACCGGCGGTAAGTGTCCCGGTCGACCGTGATGTTTCGTAAAATCGGCGTCCCGGCCGGCCGTTTCTTGCTGTTGCGAGCCGCCGGCGCAACTTCAACGAAAGACCACATTCCGATCCGACTGTCAAACATCTTCTTTCGGTGGTGGTTGTACCGGGGACGAGCGACAGCTACCAGTACCATGACTTTCTCGATGAACGTATTGCTCTTGGTGGTGCGGTGGGGGCCCTCTTCACGCGGTGAGAAGTAGTGTTTCTGCTTCACACGTCGCATATAGAACCGTTTCTCGTCCATATGGACGTGGTTGAGAAACGGAAGAAATATCCCCGTGCCCTCGTCGACGAAAGACGACGCAAACTTGAGTCGCTCGATGCGGGTCTTGTTGGTCAGCAGAGGTTGCAGGACAGACGTGTGACGACGAAAAAGCTTGTCCTTGAAGCTGCGGACCAGTGTGCTCTTGGAAATACCGGTACGCTCCGCCAAAGTACGAAAGTCGGTTCGCTCGGCCAGCGGGATACAGTAACGGCAGATTGGGAAGGTACACCAAAATCAAATAAAATATCAAAATCGTCACCACGCAAAATCCATTGCGATTTTTGGCACCAAAGTTGGCAAGGACGCAATGCACATGTAGTTATTCATAATTTTCTCATCTGGGATGCGAACATCATGGCCACAACCAACATTACCATTCCCAAGCATCGACTTTTCGTCGAGGAAAAGCGACTCATCATCAAGACGCACGAATATATCATCGCACGCGCACGCGAGGGGGCCCTCACTGGCGGTCGATCGGTGCGCGAACACGTCCATCTGTGTCTCGGCTTCGCGAAAAGCCTCATCGCGCGCGTCGTTAGGGACTGGAACGCGCACCATGACCCCGACTTCACTTCGTCCGCCGCGGACGACGTTGCCCCTGCCGGCAATCGCCCTAGCTCCGACGCGGAAAAATTCCCAGAAATATTACGCAACGTGATCGTCGGGCGTAATAAATCAACCCTATCCACATCTGCGAAACATGTGGTGGCGAAGCTACAAAATCGTACGGGTATTGTCGTCCCCGAGCGGACGATGCGCGCGGTGCTGTCGCGAATGAAATTCCGGTACATTAAGGGCAAGAAGTGGAATTATTTGGCCGAGGCATGCGGGACTGTCGCGTATCGAGCCACGTACGTTCAGGGAAGGATGGAAAACCGCAACCATCACAACAACCCCGCAGTACCAGAGATCTTTCTGGACGAGTCCTACTGCAATCTCCACCACACAACTGGCAAGACGTGGCTGCCGGACGACAGCGTGCGCTTTTCGAAAAGCGGCAAAGGCAAACGACACTGTATTGTCGGCGCTGGCGTGATTTTACGTCAAAATGGGTCAGTCACGGGCGAATGGGTGCGGGACTCGCGCAAAATATGGCAGTCCGACTTGAAGCGGAACTGCGACGGGGATGACGACTACCATGGCAACTTCACGTCGGAGATTTTCGAACTTTGGTTCGACGACCTTTGTCGGACGTTAGCAGACGACTACGGCAAGTGCAAGATCTTCATGGATGGGGCGGCATACCAAAAACGGGTGCTCAACCCCGTTCCAAACACGCAGTCCTTAAAGGTGGACATACAGGCATAGCTGGAAGACAAGTGCGTTGCCTACTCTCCTGCAGCAACAAAGGCGCAGCTACTGGAGCTGGTTGACCAGCACAAACCCCTAAGCGATTTGCGCCCAGAGAGATCGCCAAACTGTACGGTTATGACGTCTTCTACACTCCGCCCCATCATCCAGAGCTCCAGCTCATCGAAATAATCTGGGGGGTCGCCAAGAACGAGGTCGCTCGCTCGCTCTCAGACAAGATGGACGAATTGAAAAAAAGTTGGACACGGCGTTCAACAACATCACGGCGCAAACGTGGGTCGGCGCATACCGCAAGGTCCAGAAGCTAGAAGACGAGCATTTTGCAAACAATGACGATGTCGAGCTGGCTCCAGATGACGGCAACGACGACAATTTTGTCGATGAGCCGTTGTCGCTGGATGTGTATGAAGTGCTTGGATTGTGAAGAAATATAAATTATCCTTCTGAATTTTGTTTTCTAGCAAAATAAATTATAGAAGGTTTCATGTCCCGTGTACTTTACTTTTCATGAAGTTTTCTTGCTGACGACTGGTCGGCTCAAGGGCTAGGTAAATTCTGAGCCAATCAGATATGGATATTTGTTTGAATCGAGTAAAGTTTTTGAAATTGGCGCCAAAGCGAGATTTGGAATAGTTAGGCCAAGCTGTTTTTAGGGGTTTTGAGGAAACATAGATCTATCCACAGCTTCAAACCGCGTCAAAAACGGTTAAGTAACGCGAAAGTTACAGTCCTCTGAACTGGTGTACCTTCCCAATCTGCCGTTACTGTAAGTTCGGTGCGCTCCCAGAGCTGAACGGCGTGTGAGGCGGTGAACAAGCGCTTCCGGCCGCAGCGACCGCCCCGGCAAGCAAGAAATGCGTCGGTCTTGCCCTGCCGCAGCCCTTCGACCCCGCGCTTCCACAGCCGGGCGATTGTGCGTGCCGAATAGCCGAAATCAGTCGATATTTGTTTAATAGCGCCGTACTCGAGTTGGAAATTGCTGCTGCGAGCAAGCAGGCGTGAAAAGGTAATCTTGCGCTCTTCGGGCATCAAGTTTCTGCTGTGATGAGGCACTTTTTGCGGGCGATGCGACATTTTTTTTCTGCGGCTTGAGGAGAGGTGTCGAGATCGATGTCAAACTGTGAATGAACCATTGGGTCGATTTTTAATCTGAGACCACGTCTGAACTTCCCTAATTGCGTATTTTCGATCTAGCCAATCGGCGGTGCGATTGCGAGACGTAGGAGAATAATCCATTCCGTCAATCAGAAGTGGACATTTATTTCGGCCCATAGGAAGTATGCAATTTTCTCGTAGCCGTAGCGACGTCCAAATAGCAAAGCAGTGCAACGGCATTAGGCACATGCACGTATCTCAGACCAAAGTTATACATGCTTGCTTGCTTTTATGTAAATTCCACTTTGCGGTTCTTATTTTTCTCTCCCCCCCCTCCGTAAAACGCCGTATTTCGTTCCGTTTGAGGTTGAGATGACGTGTTAATAAGTATTGGTCTAAATTTCGCGCATTCTCACTATTATCAACCAGGCGAAACAAACGAAAGCCAAGTGAAGGCGAGCAAGCCAAGCGCAGCGCATGTGGGTGCTGGACGTAGTGGACGCGGGCGGCGTGGCCAGGAGCTTCCACCTGGTAGCGGGCGAGTGGAGCGTCGGGCGCAAGAAGTGCCACTTCAACTTCCACGAGGACACGTCCATCTCTCGTGAGCACGCGGTGATCCGCGTCGGCGTGCTGCCGCCCGCGCAGCTGGGCGACCCGAGCTCTCGGCCGTCGCTCGTGCTCGAGGACAGGCAGTCGCGCTTCGGCTCGTACGTGAACGAGCAGCCGTGCCTGCCGTCGCGCGAGCTCAAGCACGGCGACCAGGTCTCCTTCGGCGCCAAGCGCACCATCCTGCGCGTGCGCTACCAGCCCTTCGTGCTCGTGGCGTCGCGCATCCTGCGCGCCAACCGCGCGCGCGTGAGCGACACGTGCCAGCTGATCGGCATGCACCTCGTGGCGGCCGAGGACAGGAACGCCACGCACTGCATCGTGGACCAGGGCAAGGTCGTCGCGACCGCCAAGGTGCTCTGGGCGCTCGTGTACAACCAGCCAGTGGTGTGCGCGCCCTGGCTGTTCGCCGTCCTCGAGCGCAAGAGCATGTCGGAGCCGCTGCCGCGGTGCGAGGACTATCTCCCGGTGGACGACAACAACCCGGAGCTGGCGCACAACTACCTGCCCAACCCGAAGCGTACGACGCTGTACCAGCGGCATGTCGTCGTGTTCTTGGCCCCGCAGCCCATGGAAAAGTTGATCGCCGCCATGGGCGGACTTGTCGTGGCGGCGTACGCCAACGCGGACGACGACGACGCGCTGCTGAAGGAGATCGAGCAAAAGGCCACGGCGCGCATTGTGCTGGTCGTCGACGCGACGCACAGCATTGGCATGTCGACGACGACGGCGGGGCAGACGGACAGCAAGGACCAAGAGTTTCCTCAGGTCATGGTCATTGAGCGCCGCGTGAGTTTGTTTCAGGCGCTGGGCACGGCGTTCACGAGCGTACAGGAGCTCGCGGCCAGTGTGATCTTCGCCAAGACGCCGGCGGTGACGAGCGAGGTTTCTTTTAGCAACTCGCTCGCAAGTCACATGGGCGCGTCGATCCAGCTGATGAGCTTCCCAGAGCACCTAAGCCTCCAGCAATCGTCGACGATAGCGGGGCCGGATGACGATACGCAGTCCCTTATGAGCGTTGTGAAAGAAGAGCGGCCTCAGGAAACGAGGTTGGTGGTGGACCTGAGGGCGGCGGACACGCCACGACAAGAGTCGGGCGTGACTGGGCTCGATGCTGCCGCGACCAAGGTGACGACTTGACGCTCCTACGTGACTGTTTACTGACCTATAGTCAACTAATACTCGCGGTTTCTCTGTTGTTTTCTCTCAGGCTGAAGTCGACAGCGAGAACAACATCAACATTATGGAGATTCATGTTCCTCCCCACCAGGACCATGCACCTGTGGAGGCGAAGCCCGAGCCGCCGACGCCACCATCGTTCGAAGAAGGTAGGTCTCCATCCTGATTGCATGCCTCAACATCACGGCTACAGTGGTGTATTTGCCTTACAGTGTTAACTAGCCACTCCCTGCTCTCTCGCAGATCCGGTCGGAACCGCAAGCAAGCCAGCACGTGGACCAAGCCGCTCATTGCCCTTTACAAACGAGCGTGTGAGTGAGCCGAAGCAAGCTGGTTACTCTGCATGGCTGTCGCGCGATCAGATGCGTGCGCCGCGACCCGTACCTGCAACGTTTGAGGCTAGTGAGGAGGTCTACAAACCGCACATCGAGTTCTGCAGTATGGTGGTCAAGCAGCGAACGCCCGCGTCTCGCTCGGCCGCCTCATCTCGCGGCGGCGAAGTGAATTTCAAGCGATTTCGCAAGGGCAACGGCTACAGCTCGGCATCGAGAGCGTCGCTGTTCCCACGACCGACGGTCGTAAGTGTGATGATCAACAACCCGGAGCGCGAGGAGCTGGAGGAGAACCTGGCCGTGCTGGAGGAGCAAGAGCGCATCGCGGACGACTTGTTCGCGGTGGCGGAGGGGCGGAAGCAGCGCAAACTGTTCTGAGCCTGATCTATCCGCCAAGGCTAACGATATCGATCGGAGAGCGACATATTTATCGTGTTGAAGAGAGAGAGCGATCGCGCTTCAACCAGCTCACGGGGACCAGACAGTTGGGCGCCCTCTCGATTAAAACTTATCGTTGAACAGCGCCTTCTTGGTGATCTGCAGCTCCTGGCCGAGCGAGTGCTCGATCGACAGCTCGTTGGCCGCCTGCGTGATCTTGTCGAGCGCCGAGTCCTCCGACTCCTTCTGCTGGTTCTCTGGCACGTAGTACTCGCCGATGCGCGCCCCGCGGCCGCCGCGCGGCGCCAGGTGCGCCTCGTATCCCTCGAGTTTGTTCGCGAGCAGCTGGATGCGCTCCGAGAAGCGGTCGCGGTTCTCACGCTCTTGCATCGTGTTGGAGCTCAGTGTGCGCATCCACAGGAACTCCTCCGACAGCACGCTCACCACCTGAGCGCCGAGCGAGCTCATAAAGTAGTCAATCTCCAGCGTGTAGTACCGGTTCCAGCAGTTTCCCCAGCGCTCGAGCCGCGCGCTCTCGTCCGCGACGATCGTGCCGTCGGGCGTCTCGTTCATGGGCGCGGCAAACTCGGGCGGGTAGACGCGGAAGGCGCCCATCTCCGGGCGCTTCTTGGCGAGCGAGCGCAGCGGATCGAGCACGATCGCGAGCCACGGGTTGCCGTGCGGATCCTCCGACCGCTGCCACTGCAGCTGCGTGCTCACGTCCGTGGCCGACAGGAAGCAGTGGCTGTGCACTTCAACGTCGAACGGGTGGCTGTGGTACCAGCCCATGAACTTCTCCTTGCGCGTCTGCTCGATGGCCTCGCCCAGCGAGATCATGTAGTTGATGACCTCGGCGTCGTCCGCGAGCACGCGCGTCTCGGCACCCTCGATGGGGAGAGGGAAGCAGTCCGTCACGATCAGCGTCTGCGCGTCGCCGGCGTCGCGGTCCGTGCCCGTGGACGGGCGCCCGAGGATCAGCCCCATGATCTCGACGGGCTTACCGCCGTTCTTGATGCCCTTCTCCACGCCCGAGTTGGCGTGGTTCATCATTTTCATGGCCGCCGACGGCGACACGATCACCTTCTTGAAGTACTTGGGGTCCTGCATCCACACCTTGTTGTTGCGCACCTCCTTCAGCACGTCCTCGTCGAACGCGTACGCCGCGTCCTCCATCTGCCGCGGCTCCGCGGCCCGGACCACGCCAGCGCCCGCGCCAGGCGCCGCCGCCTTGGACTCCGCCTGCATCTTGCCGCTCCCGTAACGCGCTGCCTTCCTCCTTAACCCGAGCGATCGAGCCGACCTCGCGCTCGACTGACCTGCTTCCTAGTGATTGGATTGATCTTTGCGAATTCTCTGCTATCCGACCCTGGTTTTGAATCACGGGTCGGGTTCAGCGCCTGTAAGGAGCTCACAACGGGTTTACCATCAAACCCGGCATCTCAACCCGCCCGACCCGTTTCCCTCAGCCGTTTGCGGTTCCCTTGTTGGCGTAGTTGGCCTTTCTACTTATCCTTGGGCGAAACGTCAACTCGCATACATACTCCAAAAGCAGGAAAGGCAGCGCTCCATGACGAAGAAGCGCGCGGGCCGCGCGGGCGCCGACGACGCGCCGGGAAGCGACCTGTCACCTGGCGTGTTCGCCCGCGGGGATCCTCGGCAGCCGCTCCCGGCGCTGGAGGGCGGACGGACGAGCCGGCTGCGCGGGAGCGGGTCGACGCCGGGGAGCCCGACGATTGGGTGGGGCGGCCGCGGCGGGAGGAAGATGGCGGTGGCGGGCCCGCCGCGGCCCTTCCCACTGCCGTCGCCCGCCGTGAGCGTCGCGCTGCTGAGCAAGAACGGGCGCGCGACCAAGGTGGAGCATTCGAGCGCCGACAGCGGCCCGCTCAGCCTCGGGGATATCTACCTGAACGACCTATCGGAGATCCGCCTGCTCGAGATCACCAACATGAAGCCTCGGCGGATGCGGCTGCGACTCGCCGCGGAGCTGCGCAAACCCTTCCACACCAGCGTGAGCGGCTTCCAGCTTGAGAATGAGAATGTCGCGATGATGGAGGCCGACCGCAGCGGCCCGAGCAACAACGTTACGGTGGCGCCCGACCAGTTCAACCACCTCCCGTCCTCCATCTTGCGGTCGTCGTCCAAGGCAGCGCTGAATGCGGAGAACGTGTACCTGTGTGAGGGCTACAACGAGCTCTTCAACCACATTGGACGCGTTGACGATGTGATTTTGGAGCCGAACGAGACGAAGCGCGTGATCTTCTCCATGTGCGCGAAGCTGGCGCCTCAACACGACGCTGGCAGCTCGTCGCCCCTCCCCTTGTTCGCTGCTAACGGCGGCGACTCGTCAGAGGAAGAGCGGATGCATCTGAGCGAGACGTCGTGCTTGGTGCTTTCTGGACGGCTCCAGCTGCTCCCGTCATTTATCGACGGCGGTGTTTCTGAGGACGCACATGTGACCGCTCTTCCAGCGCCAGAAGTCATTATCCCGTTCCAGGGCCAAATCTGTCGATCGCTACTGAGGCTGGACGTGAAGGAGCTGCACTTCGATGACTGTGTCCCAGGGGGATCGTTCGTGAAGGACTTCACCGTGTGGAATCGCTCCGAGATTCCGCTGCTGTTCAAGCTCGTGTCGTCGGCGTTTGATGACTCGGATGACATGATCATGTGCACGGACTATAATTCGGGATACGCTGTTGGGGACAAGACGCTCCATGCTGCAGCTTACGGCCACGTGAAGATCCGAGTCACTTACCGTCCTGTTGAGGTAAGATGGCATGCGCTGTTTTTGTAGACTCACTCGTCTACGCCATGACAGAAATCTGACCGGAGCTGGCTTCTCTTTGGCAACGATTCAGGTCGGCGAGAGGTTCTTCGAGATCCAGGCCCAGAATTTGCACGATGCGCGGAACGTAAAGATCCTCAAGATCCACGCGATCACCAACAAAGAGCATCACAGGTACGCACAGCATCTTCATAGCTGGTTGTATGTCATCCCAGGTGTTAAAATGATTCCAACATCTCACGTTATTCATCATGTGTACGCATGAATTCAGAGAGGGGCTGTCGATCAAAGAGCCCAACGGCTCGTACTTGATGAGCGGAAGCAAGCTGGACTTTGGAGATTGCTATACGGGCGTCGCGCACTCGAAGATCATCCTTCTCCGCAACTCGACAGAAGCGGCGCTGCACGTCGAATTGGCGAGCGACCGGCCAAAAGAAGTGACCTTCGAGCTCAAGCTGCAGCAGAATCGAGCACGATCCTCGCGTGCTGGTCGCGCGGATGAAATTGTGTCGCCGACGAACTCGAACGAAGAATCCAGTCGCAAGGGCTCCCTATCCCCAGACGGATCCAAGACGCACTTTTCGTTCGCGAACGTGGACGGTTATGCGCTCGACAGCGACGAGGAAGCTGAAGACAACGAGGTATGGCGAAATTTGCGATCTGGAAGGATTGTGGTGAAGAGTTATGTCTAATGTTGTTACTATCTGTTGAATGGTTGGTCGTTCAGGGCGAATTCTTCGAGGATGATTTCGCAGGAAAGCGCCACTCCTTCGAAGAAAACCAACTGCTTGGTGACATCGATGACGCAGACGACGACTTCGAGTTTGACCGGGAGCCTCGTCTGTTTCCACGCTCACCACCACCAAGTCCGAAGCCGAGAAGGTCGAAGGGCAGCATCGAGGGGCGCAAGAAAACGACTCGGTCCAAGAGTCGAAAGTCTTCTAAGGTTGCTTCCAGAGTGAGGGATCTGATGTATGAAAGTGGCGCCGACAGGTACGCTGGGAGTTTGTCGTTTATCTGAGCACTGATAGCGAACCTAACACGTGCTCGTGCCTTTGTGCAGTTTGTGCTCGTCACCTGAGCGCAACTCGCGGTCAGAAGGTCGGAAGCGTCTTTCGTCGAGCGAAGGGGTCAACGCAGCAAACTTCCTCGTTGAAACGATCGACCTGCCTCCCGGAGTTGAGCGCACCATTGTAATCTGGTACACGCCCAGCTCGAACAGCGGCGCGGAGACCTCGATTGGCGATAATCTGGACGGGGTCGACTTGAAAGGGTGCCGCCTCATGAAGCAGACGTTCCGCGTGTCGTTCCGCTGTTTCCTGCTGCAAGGTTCTTGGCAGCAAGCCCAGTCCCGAGTGTATGATCGGACTCTCGGCAAGTCGATCCACATTCGCGCGCGAACGTGCACGTCGGTGGTGACTGTGACGCCGTCGGTACTCCATCTTGGCGACTGCAACATCGGCGAGCTTAAAAGCAGTTCGTGCATGCTGACCAACCACTCGGAGCTGCCCACTGTCGTCAAGCCGTTGGTGACCTCCAAGGTGATTTCGACAGTGCCAAATGACGACATGATGCTCGGCCCGAAGCAGTCGACAGAGCTCAAGATCGAAATCATTCCGCGCAAGACGAACCCGAACTATTCCCGGCTGATTTCCGTCATCAATATGAAGAACAAGAGCAATATCCCGCAGATATGCGTCCGATCCAGCAACATGGATGCCCACCATGTCATCTACCACTCGCTGTTTTACAAGCTTCTGACCCAGTCCCGATCGGCGTTCC
>JAADXW010001270.1:0-10664 GCA_023337975.1 Phytopythium ostracodes
CAAAGTATACTAGCGGGAGTTGTCCGTCTTGTACTGCCGTAGTTTTGGCGAGATGCGTCTTGTGTACGAAATGGGAGGGAGAGTGAAAGGGCAAAATGAACGGGACATAGCCTTCAACTGAGTATACTGTGCATGTTCCGAACAGAAGCCCCGCCAACTTCAACGCGTTCTACCCCTCTGTGATGTCTATTCAAGACATACAACGAACGGAGCACATTAGATCAAATATACCGGTATGTACTCACATCTATCTATATCTCCTGGTGGCGCTTCTCCTGATGAAGCGCGTCGCGCAGCATGAGCAGGCAGAAGGCGTCGAGCGCCGCGTACGCGATCTGCGCGGGCGAGAGCGGCCGGCGCTCCCAGTCGCTGCGCTGCTGCGTCTTGCGGAGCGGCAGGCCGAGCACTTCCTTGACGACAGCGCTCAATCCCTTCGAGCGGCGGGGCTGACGCGGGGCCAAGAGTGCGCTTTCGTCGTTATGGCCAAGGATCGAGTACATGCCGTCGATGCACGCCATTGGGTGCGGCGTCTCGAACGACAAGTCCACCACGTTCTTGAACACATCGAAGCACTTGGACTCGGGGAACGACCACCGCAGGCGCTTGATGTCGCCGTCCAGGCCGAAGCCGAGCTTGACGACGCGCTCGGACGCGAACAAGTGCACGAAAAGGTCCTCCAGGTCCCCCATCGACGTGTTGACCAAGTCGAACAGGAAGGCGTGGCTCGCGCACGCGACCTGCAACACGGAGCACTTGGACTGCGTGGGGCCGCCTCGGTCTGGGCGCCACTCCGCATCCAATCCCAGCGCGCGCACGTCGTCATGCTTCAGCACGTCGTAGGCCAGTGCGACAGCGTCGTCGTTGTCGACCACGACGACATGACCCTGATCCAGTGGAATCTTCAAATAGATGACGCCGTCATCTTCATCGTGCTCGGCAGTCGTGAAGTTCATCCGCTCTGTCTCACGCAGCGACCGCATCACGAACGGCATGAACTCTGGCTCGTGCTGCAGGCGGAACTCACGGATCGCTCGCGACGTGCATGGGAACGACGCCGTGGGCGCGTCAGCCTCCACTTCGTCGTCGTCATCTTCCTCGGGCAGGTCGAGGCTCTCCATCTCCATGACCTCTCGAATGAACAACCGCCGCATCTCGAGCGAGTCTGGTACCTCTGGCTTGTAGTACTGCATGACGGTGCTCGACCCGCCATACACGAACAGGTCGGCGAGCTTGGGCGTCACGAGCTTAGCCGTCTCGAGCGAGTACAGCTCTTCGCGATGGGTCAAGAAGCCGATCACCTTGTCCACGTTGTCGCGCTCCAGTGCTTCGAGCGCGAAGGCGAGCAGGTCCGATGCGTATTCGCGGTACAGACCGACCACATCGTCGAGCTCCTTGACGATGTGGATGGTCAGCGACGGCAGTTGCGAGACACAATACTCGGCGTGGCGCTGCTCGACCTGCAGCTCGGAGGTGATGAGCGCCAGGAGCTGCTTGGCCAGCTTACCCAGAGCACGATACGTCAAGTCGAGGAACCGCAGCGCTGCGACCGCTCGCAGGAGGAACATGACCGGGTCCTCAGCAGTCACAAGCGCAGCTCGGATCGCGCCTTCCGCCGCGATCTTGGACGTCTTGTCCCGGATCGTCGTCAGGATCTCGACCGCGTGCTGCGCAAACATGAGCGGCGCACAGCGTAGCTTGGAGTGGCGGCACCAAAAGTAGAGCGCGCGACAGTTCTCGCGTTCATCCTGGCTGGAATTGTCGGCACCCGAGTCATCCTCGGACATGTCAAGTGCGGGCTTGGCATCGCTGTTCGTTGCCTCCAGCTGCGCGCGGTCCTGGAACGCCTGCTCGAATAGCGCGCGACGAATGTATAGCGTCTTCATCGCCACCTTGCGCGAGGCTTCGTCGAACACGCTGCCACGGCGAGTGTATTTGAAGTACATCTCGCGCAGCAGCGAGTCGTAGACGGGGTTGTTCATGATCAGGTGCTCGTGCTGAAAGTGAGCCAGCGTTGCCTTGGCCTGCTCAAACGTGCTGTGCTGGATGCACGCGATGAAGACAGCCGTCTCCGTGTTGGCGGATCGCTTGAACCCGGCGGCGAGCATGCTCTTCAGTGTCTCCTCAACGCCTCGCTCGTTCTGCTTGTACGCGCATGACTTGACCAGTTCTTCTAAGGCATCTTGTTGCTTGGCCCTCACTTGCAATGGGTCGATGAGGTCGCGGAGGTCGTTGGCGATCAAAGAGAAGCCTTCGCTGTGGAGATACCCGAACATCCGAGCGACTTCCACGCACATGCGAGGCGTGAACATCATACCATCTTGTCGCGCGAGTTGGATCAGCTCCGCGATGTGGTCGCAGGTGGTGATCAGGTACGCGCCGCGGATGAACTTGCGGTACAATCCAAACTCGCGCTCAAGTCCGGGCTGCTCACTGACGTACTGTACGATATCCCAGGCCATTGGCTCGTCGCCACAGGTCAGATACGCGTCAATGACCGACACGAAAGTCTTGGACGTTGGCATCAACTGCGGCTGCGGCGGAATGTCTGGTTGCGATGATGCAGATGGAGATGAAGCGTCGCTCGAGCTGTCCGTGCTACCGTTGCTGGTAAACGCGACCGTCGCGTCCACTTCTGCCTCCTCCTCCTTGTCGTCAGTGTCGTGCCAGCCTTGCTCAGCCACTTGCCGCATTGCGTCCACTATCACCGCGACGTCTTCTTTCCACTTGCGCTTGCGGCATTGATGGATCAGCGTCTCGAAGTCGTTCCTGCATTGCCGAAAGCGTCAAGTGCACGCACTGTCAGTGAACGTGGACGCATTGACGACAACATAGTACCGCTGACGGATCCTGCGGTTAAACGTACACTGTGACGAGGGCGCCGGCGCGAACCCGGGCCATAAGCCGCATTATATCGTGCTGGACGACAGCCTTCCGCACAGATTCAGACGTCTGGAACCCGAGACAACCCAACACCTTGGTCCCTTTGCATGCCAATGACACAACTCGCCAAGTTAGTCCCCAATCAATGGAATGACGCACAATTCATGGTTGGTCGCACCTTCAGATGCCTTGGAAGCAGCAGCCTTCAGCGCATCACGAGCGGCGAGGATCCGCGCATGTTCCTTCTGTGAGACGACTTGCCGCGCCGACCACTTCTCAAGAATGTCTTCATCTTGATCTCCGTCAAATTGTGCCACCAGCTCTGCGATGACATGGAAGAAGCGGTCGTCCTCGCGCAGCTTTGGCGACCCGGCCGTGATCTCACTCATAATCGCCTCGGCGACGTCCAGACTCTTGCGATGGGCACACGCCGTCAGTGCTTCCAGGAAAAGCGCATCGTCGAACGTGTTGTCCTCGCGGGCGTGGGTGAGGAACGCAAGGCACTGGCCGGGATCCACGCCATCGTTGAACCCAATCGAGCGGATCAGCGTCGTGTAGGTTACAATATTCGGCCGCGACGTCGACGTGCGCATCTTTTCATATCTCTGCGTTAGTAAGATACGATCAGTGCCGGAACCCACTAGGGAAACAACGTGATGCAATGGATAAAAGGCGCACCGCGATGGCCGCGCGCACGTCGCCGCTCCGCGCGGTCACGTCGATGAGCGCCGTGTACGTGAACACGTCGGGCTCGTAGCCGTGCTTGACGAGCAGGTCGAAGGCGCGCTCGGCATCCTCCAGGCTTCCCGCGCGCTGGCTGGCCGTGACGATCGTGTTGAGCGCGTAGCTCGGCTGCACGTTGGGCAGCGCGGCGATGCGCAGGTCGGCGTCGCCCTCGGTCGTTAGGCGCACCAGCCAGTCCACGAACGCAAACGCCTTCTCGACCGCCTCCTCGTCGCGCTTGCCGTCCTTGTGGACGCCGATCTTTATCCACCTATCGACCAAGCAGTAACGAGTGTGAACAGAAAGACGCGGCGGGCGAGCGAGATGATTGACAAGGGGAGCGCACCGGAAGACCGGCTTGAGGAACTGGCGCGTCTCGAGCCCCTCGCCGGCCTGCAGCCGCCGCACAATGTCCCGCGTCAACTCGTCCTCGTCCCACGCCCATTGCGCCGCCATTGTATCGTTCGGAGATGATCTGGATGAAGGTTGCGCGCGTTCAGTGTCGCGCTTTTTGCGTTGTGAAATGCATGGGTTACACTTCGAGTGGGTCGAAGGAACATCACTCACTAACATTTCTAAATACTGCTACTATTTCTATAGTTCACTGGATAGAAACCCTCTGGATGTTTGATCGACGGGTTCCCGACGCGCTGATTTGTGTCCAGAGCATCGAGAGCATGCGATAGTTCGCTTGGTGGTGGCACCACCGACAACTCCTCGTGGCATCTCAATCAACGTGGTCCATTATCACAGATGAAGGGCGGTCCCATGGAGAAAATGCACGTTGTTTTTGTTGTATTTGGTAGCGTCTAAATGAAGCGGCGGGAAGGCGGCGCGCGACTGGGCGGCCCGCCACCTCTAGCGCCAAGTAATACGTTCAATCGATCGGATCGGCGCCTCCATCAGAACAGCGGCATGACGTTGCGGTGGAAGAAGACGGTCATGCCGAGTAGCATGACGAAGAGCTGGAACCACATGAAGGGCGACATGCGCATGGCCTCCCGCATCTCGCGCTGGTGCTCGGCGGCCTCCTTGGCCTTGCAGTCGGCGCACGTGGGCTCGTTCTTGGCGTCCGGGCGCACCATCATGCGGTTGATCTGCGCGTCGCACTTCTTGCATGCCACGGTGGCCGAAAGTGTGCCGGCCTTGATGTCCTCGGCGAGCTTGGCCATCCGCTCGGCGTCCTCCTTCCTCCGCCGCTCCTCCATGAGCTGCGGCCCGCGCACAAGGTTCAGATACAGGAAGAGCAGGTAGTTCATGGCGGCTTCGGTGGTCTCTGGGGGGTCGCTCGGCTTCGTACGGCGGCGGCTTCTTCGCCTTCTTCTTCTTCGTCTGGGGCTTGGTAGAGTTGCTGCGCGACTAAAGTGGCTGTGACCACTTTCAGTCAGGGCGTCGACGCTTGCCTCTCTCTTTCGTCGGTATACGCTTCCGAGTATAGGGGACCCGTTTTTCTGGACAACTATACGATCATATACGCGTTTTATACGCAGGAGTGCTGGCCAGTATACGAATAGATCCGGAGCCCATTCTGGCCAATGATGTGCAATGCCCGCCGAGACTCGACCAGGTCGACCCGCGCCAGAGATGGGCATGCTAGCATAGAAAGAGACTATGGTAATATCATACCCTACTACTGTACAGTAGAAGACCGAAGTTACCGTACTGTACAAGCAGCTCCTGAACATGTCGGCGCCTGCATTCTCGTCTACACCATTTTCCATGAAAATTCAGCAAATGTCCAAACAATTCGGAAGATCTTTAATGCGTAATACTTGCAAAAACCGATATTCACGAATCAAAAATAAAACTGAACTATTCGGTTTACACTGCACTGTAGAAACAGACGTCAACGCAGGGGAAGTTAAACAAATCGTCTAATACCCTTTCTAAAATGATATCATGACCGTGTAACATTTGTAAAGGGGTTCTTACTTTGATGGACATTTGCTGAATGCGCTTGGACATTTGCTGAATTTTCATGGAAAATGATGTACATGACGGTACAGTACAGTACAGTACAGATCCGTGAGCTTGGCGGGCAGTCTTAGTACTAGCGATCGACTCGACTGGCTACGTCGTGCGCTCAATGCCCATCCTGCTCCTCGGTGAGGCGGTAAAGTCCACAGAGCGTCGGAATCGCGATCATGGATCTTGCACGAGAAGCAGCCACGCCAGAGCAATGGGCAGAGCAATACTACCAATTGAAAACGAGGTCGGTAATGTCCGTCTGGTGTTTTCTTAATGCAGAAGTTTTATAAATCAAGTCGTCGTTGGCGCAGCTGGGCGACCCGAACAGTGCTGGTGTGGCGAAGGAGGTATCTAAATCAGTGTCCGCCTGTGCTGCTCTCTTCCCCAAGTCTGCTGGCAGCCGTCTGCGAAGCGTCGAGGGCTCTTACGTCAGCATGTAGACGGCGCCAGCCAGGATAACCAGGGCCACCACCGCCCCGGCGATCACCATCATGCTGCCATCCGGTTTCTCCTCCTTGAACGCTGCGTATCGTGAAACACCAATCGAGATCCAATCGCCGGGTCAGTTCCCAACCAGTATCTAAGGTTAAGAGGCGTGAGGACACGTACTGTTGGCGGGGATCGCGTATCGAGACCGCAGCTGCGCCGCGCTGAGGTCGCAGTCGCGCACGGAGCCACCACGGTCGTAGCGCTGGCGCAGCTCGCTCGCGCTCATTCCGTCGTCGGTCATGCTTGCGATGTCGGTCGAAGAGGGCTGTCGCTCGGCTTATCGTGGGCAAGATGTGTGCTGTCTGGTGTTGGCTCCTTACTTCTAGCTTGAGAACTACACCGAGGGCGATAAGTGCGCGCTTGGACGCCTCTTCGAGCCGCTCGGCTCCATTTTCTACACGAGGAAGAAACTGCTGCTGCGAGCGCCCCTTCGAGGCGTCGAGGCCAGTTAAATGTTGGAGATGTTTGAGATAACTTGGTACTACGTCGAAGAGATTTAAGTTGAAATACTCGGGGAAAACCCACAAAAAGACCGTTTAGATAC
Source organism: Phytopythium ostracodes (assembly GCA_023337975.1). Taxonomy (NCBI): domain Eukaryota; phylum Oomycota; class Peronosporomycetes; order Pythiales; family Pythiaceae; genus Phytopythium; species Phytopythium ostracodes. Next base: position 6,605 of record JAADXW010001270.1, read on the forward strand.
GACATATGGTATAATCTGTAACTACCGCTATGTTGAAGTGTGCGAGCAACCACTGTGTACAGTGCCAGGTAACCTAACTTGGCTAGTGCCTCCAGGATCTTCATCTCGCGCCCAGGTAAATTATCCAGGACCAAGAAGCAAAGTGGCAAGTCCAATCGCGACGCCGCGCCGAACTCGCGCTGTTGGATCTGTTATTTCCAAAAGAACGGTCATGGAAGCGCGGCCGTTTACCGTACAAAGAACAGTGCCATGTTTATCGAAAACTGCTGCGCGACTACCTCTCCCCCATGGTTGCGCAAAAGCTCACACACTGCGATCGTCTCATTGTGCTGCAGTGGAGCAACTTTTCCAGCCTACTCGAGTAACCTGCACGTGAGCCTCACATTGTGAGGCAGCAGGTCGCGGCTGAAATCATGAAGCCATCCACTCATGAGTCAAATGTACCATGTAGCTGGTACAGTTGTCTCAGCGCGAACGATGACGCCCCGTTCGAGTTTTCCCAGTTGATTGGCGGAAGGTCAGGTTATCATCAAAGGGTTCTCGTCCGCCCGTCCACCTACATCCACCAAGTTAAACTGCTTTTGAAGCGGCCACGTCCGCCCGCCAGCGGACGCCTGTCTGGTTTGGTTGGTGGCATCAGATGTTCTCGTTCTCGCTCACGCTGTCCCCCCTCCTTGTCCCTCCCCGTGCTTTCCCCCAGCAAAGGAATCGATTGATCAGAAGAGAAAGTGCAGCGAGAAAGGGTCGACGTCGACGATGGCGACGCCGGAGCAAGTGCTGAAGGACGCGTGCTTCGCGGAGCGCCTGGCGGAGATCGAAGCGCGCGTGACGCCCACACTGGCGCTCGCGGCCAAGGAGTCGTCGCTCGCCAAGCGCAACCAGGCGCGGCGCAAGCTGTACCACGACAGCGAGCTGCTGCGCATCGAGTTGGAGGAGAAGATGAACGAGCTCGGCATTGAGAATCTGTGGCTCACGGCGTCCGAGATGCGCGAGGCCAACGAGAAGCTGGACGCCGTGCGCAACCAGTTGCACCTCGAAACGCTGTCGGCCTCCAAGTCCCCGTTCGAGCTGGTCTACATGGTCGTGCGCCTCGCCACGCTCGTCCTGCTGCTGGTCGGGTGGTTCAGCGCCATCACGATGCTGATCCCGCTCAAGCTGCTCAACCCCGTGCTGCAGCAGCTCGGCGTCAAGAAGAACTACTTCCCGATGGACATTCTCTCGGTACGTGGTCGTGTCTGGCTTGGATACTGCTGAGAGCTCGGGTTTGGTTGACTTCGTTGCTGGCGTGGCTGCGTGATTCTGGCAGTGGACCATGGCGAACCTGCTCTGCATCGCATCCTGCACCGACTTTACGGCCGAGGGCCAAGACAACATTGGCAACATCAACGACGCCGTCGTCTGCATGTTCAGGTTAGCACTGCAGAACACATTCCTGGTTCACGCATGGGGACGAGTTTCTTGCTGACATTGCACTTATCGCTCTTTATTTCTGCCTGCTGACAGCCATGCCTCCAACCTGGACGGCTTCATTGCCAATGCCGCGTCGCCGACTGCGTTGCGGGTACGATGTCAAATGCTACCAGTTTAGCGGACACCATTGGTCTGAATTTCTTTGCTGCGCGAGTTTCTAACTGTCACATTGTGTTGTCTCGACCACGTGCATAGTTTGCGGGCAAGAAGAGTTTGTTCATGATTCCGTGCCTGGGCTGGGCGGCGCGGTGGGGTTTTGACTTTGTCGCGATTGACCGTGGCAACCGGTACGTCGCTGTGCTGTGCTGCCGATTCGATTCGAATGTGATTGCGTTACTTTAGCTAACTGTGATTGCCTGGCCCAGTTCGTCGGCACTGAAGAGCCTCAAGCACTTGGCGTACTCGGTGAACGAGCGCGGCTACTCGGTGTGCATCTCCCCTGAAGGAACGCGCTCCAAGGACGGACTGGTACGTTTAGTTCAAGGTTGGTGATATGGCTGTTTGGAGAACGGTCGGGTAACAGGTCTGCATCATTGCTCAACACAGCTGCAAGAGTTCAAGAAGGGCCCGTTCTACCTGCGCGAGGACATCAACAAGAACGTCGTCCCGGCGATCGTGTTTGGCGCTTACGAGCTGTGGCCCCCTGGACGTCTGTTTGCGCTCCCTGGCAAAGTGAGTTGCATCTGGCTGAGCCGAGTTCTCATGCGCAACAGCTAATGCGAGATGTGATTTGTTTTATAATCTACTAGGCCCTCATCCGCTTCCTGCCGGAGTACAAGACGGACCCGTCCAAGAACCGTAACCAGAACCGTCTCGCTCTGCGACGCATCTTCCTCAAGGCATTCACTGAGGATGTCCCAGACGACATTGGCACGCACGTGGACCTGAACAGCTTGCTCAAGAACATGGCGGCCATCTACCTGATCTGGGCGATCACGTTCAAGTTCATGTCGCTCGCCATGAGCCTGATCGCCACGGTCTGCTTCTGGCTTAACATTAGCTACTGGACGTTCTCGAAGCTCGCGCTGGTCACGGCTGTCGCTGGCGAGGCGCTCATGTTCTTCACGTGCTAACCGCCTCCGCTACCGCGGATGGTGGCGTCGGTCGCGCAGTCGTGATGTGCTAGTCGTCGTTGACATGGGAGCTCCACTCCGCCGGATGTCATCACGCAACGCGTCAAGTATGACGAAGACTCAATTCGCATACGGTCGCCAGTTCGTGATGACATGAACGAAACGCATGACGTTTCCCAGCAGCGCATCAACCGTGGAGCAGTCGGCCCATAGCAGTAGGGAGTAGATACAACAGTGCGTTCAAGTAGGTTGCACAGATCCGTCCATCATGTAGTGACGCAGGGGGGGAGCGCGCCGCCCTGTACCCTTCTTGTGGAATAAGCCACGTCCATTTCCCCTTCTTGATCATGTAGTTACCGGTATGATACAGCCTCCGCTCCAACTGAATGCCCATCACTTCCTGGCCTTCTTTGACGCTCCTGCGCTCGTCGCCGCCTCCTTGTGGGTGCCGCCAGCGCTTCGAGCGACGCTATTGCTGCTGCTGCTCTTCTTGGCGTCCAGTCGCTGGCGAACGGGCTCCGCGGGCGACGTGACCGACGAGAAGGACGCAAGGCGGTGGCGGTCCACGCGTTCCTTCTCCTCCGCGCTCAGCGCCGGCTGCGCGCCCGCGTCCTGCCGCTCGCGCTTCTTCTTGCGCAGCGCCGCGTTGCGGAAGCGCACAGGCGCCGTGCGCGGCTCGCCCCAGCCCATAAGGATGTTGCCCTCCAGCAGCGTGTCGCGCAGGAAGCGGTCCTCGAACTCGAACAGCTTGCGCTGCTCCTCCGCTAGGTCCTCCTGCTCCTCCTCGATCTTGCCGCGCAGCGACCGCAGCCGCGTCTCCAGCTCCTTGTTGCTCATCGTCGCCCCCACCATTTTCGCCCAATGTCGTTTTTCCCAGCTTCTGACGGCCAAATGATAGCGTATTCACATTTATAACCGATAAAGTTCTCTGGATATTTTCCAAAGTGTAGTGGAATCTGAAAACTCCAGATTCCTTACGAAATTCTATTATTCAGTACATTCATAATTAATCCAGACCTAGATGTCATTTATTCTTAGTACCTTTTTTGTCGTTATCCACTATATACTGTGAAATCCTATCTTGCCAAGATGGACGTTGCTCCAGTCGGTAAGAAGCGACATTCATGCAACGTTCAAACAACTTCAAAACCTAACTTTTTGGTGCTTGAGCTTCAAATCACGAGGTTTTATCACTAATGGGTATAATAGAATTGTATTATGCGGTAGTTCGAAATATTTGAAGATTCGAGTTTTTCTGTTGTCGAAGCCGATAATACGAAAATTTATGAATGTACGAAAACCAGAGCCTCATTTGAAATTGAGGCAACTTATGTATTCTGGTTTGCATGAATTTTGGCAAACTGGGGCACCGGGGGCCCCATTTAAATCAGAGTTGCGGCAAATCTGTTTCTAAATCAAAGACATAAAAAGACGATGGGGCCCCTTTGACAGGACGGCTCCCCATTTTTATCAAATTAGTAACCAAATTGCACTTTATAAAAGTGCAAAAACGACCG
>JAADXW010001271.1:0-10661 GCA_023337975.1 Phytopythium ostracodes
AAGTAGACAGATAGACTGCGGAAGACTTGGGCGGTCGCTCGAATCTTGCTCAGCGCCTGCTGTTCATCAGCAAGCCGCGACTCAATGTGCTCCTCGATTGTTGTGCAGGCTCCTTCTTGCAGCTGAGCAATGACTGAGGCGATGTTCGCTTCGTATTCGTCGTCGTCGCTGTCTAATGAGTCAGCGGCATCGTCAAGAGGAGCATGCGGTGCCTCCGTGACTGCTGCAGCTGGTCCTTTATCCTCTTTGGTCTTGGTCATCGCGCCGCCAACAACAAGATGCAGCGAGTGCTCAAGACACGACGCGTGCACAATGCCGATATGGTTGCCCCCTGGCACCGCACTTGACGTACCATTCCTTACGAGGCGCACGCAGAACACTTTCTCTAATCCCCAACGCGCCAGCATCTTCTCTAGAGCTGACGCGATCGCTGCACCGGTGTGCTTGCCCGGGAATGCCTCAACCTCCAGCGTCCAGTCGCGCATGTTGAACTTGACGTCCAGATAGTGCGGCGTGACGGCCATGTAGCTGCGCATGCTTTTGTCACTCCATATATCCGTTGTCAGGCAGAAGTATTGGCACGCCTTGTTCAACTGCTCCTTCAGCGTCGTCCACAGCTACACGGCAAGCAGACGGACCTCACCGGTGATGGTGTTGCGGCTGGGAACTTCAAGCGCGAGCCCCGAGAGCGTCACTGTGATGTACTTGATGTAGTCGAAGAACCCGCTGTCCTGCACTAGGCTGAACGGCTTTTGGCTTTTGGCCAGCCATTGGGCAAGCAAGGCGTTCGCGTGGTTCTGCTGCTCCTGCGATATCTTGACCACGGGCTTGTCCGTTGTTTCTCCGCTGCTGCGACTGTACTTGATCTCTAGCTTTTTCGCGCGGCCAGGCGTGTGCTTCGCTCTGTATCGCTCGATCTCGGCTTGGTGAAGTGCCACCATGTGCCTAGCTACCGTCGATGCTTGCCCCTTGGAAAAGAAGACAAGGCAGCGGCAGCGAAGGCAGTACGCGCCGGCGACGTGGTCGGATGTCAGCGTGTCAGGTGAAGCCGACGCATAACACTCCTTTGGATGTAGTTTCATGAACTGCCAATGCTCGGGCTTGTGCGTTTTTTCCATCCAGTACAGTATGGGCGGTTGGGGGTCCTCGGAGGGTGAGGGCTCTGCTGCTGCTGCATCTAGGCCACGCTTGCCGAGAACGCCAAGCTTAATGCAACGATCGTACGTACGAGCATATTTAATTAACTGCGTGCTCGGACCATATCTAGCACCTTCACTGCGTTATGCTGATCGCTTACCTCGGGCTCTGGCTCCAAGGGCAGTGTAGTTGTGCAGCTGATGTCGCCGCCCTCTTCCATCGCGTCTCGTCCACCGAGGCTCGTGCCCGTCTCGGACGTTGAGACTCGTGGGCGTCTTGGACGTTGAGACTTGCGGCAGTCTTACACGTTGGTGCTCACGGCCGTCTTGGAGGTGGGAATCGCACGTTGCGATCTTCGACGTAGCTTAGTCTATAAAAATATATAGTATAATAAACGCAAGATAGATGAGGTGCAAGTTACTGCAAGTTATAAGCTTGCAAACGTGCGACGTGTAAGTTCACGTTCAGTTACATTTGCGCAAGTTATCGACCACAACGCTGACAGGCCTACTGATAGGTACTGCTGGCCGCGTTTACAAGTGGCGCGCCCCAGGCGAGGAGTTCAACGAGGAGTGCACGGTGCCTACGTTCAAGTCCGGCCGGCAGACGCTCATGGTGTGGGGGGTGAATTACATGGGAAGGCGTTGACGCCCCTCACATCTGCACGGAGAGCGTGATGAGCACCTACTACCAGACCATCCGGGCGTCTAACCTGGGGGCCACAAGGAGCGTGATGGGCCTCGAGCACAACATGCTGTTCGTGCAGGACGGCGCCCCGGCACATCGAGCGCGTGCCATGAAGAAGTTCATCGAGAGCAACGGCATCAAGTGCTTGAAGCACCCAGCCCAGAGCCCCGATCTCAATCCAATTGAAAATCTGTGGGCGATCCTAAAGTGGGAGGTAAGTAAAAACCTGGTGTTGTCTATCTCTGACTTGATCTCAAAGCTAGAAACACTTTGGTACGACATTAACTTTGACGTTGTTTAAAAGCTTTATCTGTCGATGCCAACGCGGCTCCAGAAGGTAAAAACCAACAAGGGAGGGCACACGAAGTACTAGGGAAGAAAATCATAGTCAACTTTGACCCTGCTGCACTTTCTTATACTAGGTTTTTGTATAGAAATGGGCTCGGTCGATCACTTTTTGAGCGTACTTAAGCGAACTGCCGAAAATATTGCATGCTGGAGCACTCCCAAAACAGTAATCGCGGCATTTGAAAACGCTATTACAATCCTTTTGTAATACTCTTTTTGGATCGTTCTTTTGTTGATTTGTAGCATTTGGCGGGAAATCGCAATTTTGAAAAATCGAACTTAAAGGAATTTGGCCGAATGCTTTTTGCAACAACTGTACTAAACCGTATACCGTATACTACTGTATACTCGTGCTCTGCGGGTTTCACTGTCGATACGTTAGAGGACACTACCATTTGAGTAGGTGTAATCTGGTGTCAAGTGCGTGCTGTAGGGTCGGTTCATTACACTATTGACCCCTCGCTACCCGGCCCCCGGTATCGAACCAGGGACCTCCCGGTCCCGAAACGAGCAGTAAACCACTCGACCCCTGGATCGGTTCACTGTCGGTGCAAACACGGTCCTGTGATTTGTAGGCGTCTCTCTCGCCCTGCAAGCAGTACTGGATCTATCTTTGTAATGCAACCAGTACAGTTACTGTACATATTAGCTTTTATTCACAGCCCCGCTGCTTTTCCAGTCGCGCCGCCTTTCGAGTGCCAACCAGAGCGGGAACGTTCCCGAACATATGGACGGGGCGGATGATAATTTTTGATACTGCACTACAGTTTCCTTCCTGGACAAGAGACTCTCCTTTCGTACATAATAGCGAAGAGCAGACGCTGTCAACGAGCACCGGCCCGGAGACTTGTCCCCTCGCCAGCGATCGATCGTTCCTCAATCCCAGGTTGCCGTGACGAATGATCAGCAGAGACCATCGGCAGTACACTGTACTGTACACGGCATCAGATCAATGTCGCGACCGGCTCATGTCCGGAATGGAGCTGAGAGAGGACCACACGATGCTGATCCGAGCAGTATGAGATGGGGAGCCAACCTCCTCGTGATCCCCACCCGGAAGGTCTTCACTCGAGGTCATTATTCAATTTGATGAGCTAGTCACACGGCAAGAGAACCAGACAACGCGGATACGATGAAGGTGCCGGCTCTGATCGCTTCGGGCGCCGCGGTGCTGTCCGCCGTGCTCGCGCACGGGTACATCTCGGACCTGGCGACCCAGTGGAAGACGGGCTACGCCGTCAGCGGCTTCGGCAGCACGATCGACAACAACATGTGGGGAGCCATCGAAAACTCGGTGTACGACTACGGCACGGACAGCACAGTCGCGTTCTTCGAGGCCAAGTTCAACGCGTCGGGCTACGATTCGCTCGGCCAGTACATCCTCATCAACCAGGTACTGTACAGCGACGACATCGACGAGGGGTGCGGCTACACCGTGTACGACTCGACGGCGCGCTCGGCGCTGCCGCCCACCAACCTCACGTACAGGGACTTCACGCACCCGGGTCCGTGCGAGGTCTGGTGCGACGACACCAAGGTGCTCTTCGACTACAACTGCCACTATAACTGCCAGACCGCGTACCCGGAATCCCCGTCGGCATCCCGTACGACGAGTCCAAGTGCACGGGCGTCAACCGCCTCACCGTCTACTGGCTCGCGCTGCACGCCACTCCCTGGCAGGCATACAGTACGTATACCATGGTGTTGCCGGAGTTGGTGGGTAGCTAACGTCTAACATGTTTGATGTCTCGCCCAACAGTTGACTGCGTCTGGCTGGAGGACAGTGGCTCCGGCAGCGGCATTGCCCCCTCGTCAGCGACCGAGACAGTCGGATCGGACGTGGGTACGGCCCCTCCCACGGCCTCAGGCAGCGGCTCCACGCTCCAGGCGACCACCGCATATCCTAGCGCCTCTGGCTCGACCACGTCGTCCGCTACCAGCACGTCGACGACAATAACGGCGCCGGCCAGCACCACCGCTGCTCCCACCACCACCACTGCTGCTCCTACAGCCACGACGACTACCCCCTCGACGACGACGTCTACGACGACAAGCACAGCCAGCAGCAGAAGCGTCGGTGACGAGGCCAGCGCGGATGACGAGACCTCGAACGAGACCGATGCCTCCTCCACCAGCACGACGACCACGACTACTACGACGATATATGCGCCGGCGACTACCATAGATGCTCCTGCCACCTCTACGAGCACGACCACGTCGATGAGCGACAAGTGCAATGCGTCGATGCGCCGCCGCCGTCGCAACTAAACTGTCGCTCAGGTGCCGGCTCGGTCTGCTGTGTGGTAGTCAAGTATGGATGCGTCGAAGTCGCGGCCTTGTCTGGGCAACAGGCCTTGTCATTGAAGTTTACAATGTATACGGTCTCGGAGACCGGACTCCAGAGGAAGTCCGAGCAGTGTCGACGTCAATGCCAAGCTGAGAAGCGATCACTATCGCTGTTCGCCGTTTTGCTGTCTTGTGCCCGAGTTAATTAGAATGGATTTCCCCAATTGTCTGTAATCTTGATGTACTGATATAACATGAGCATGTTGGGCTCTGTAAAGGCTGTGACAGAATGCCGAGATTGCATAGAAACGCCCAAGAACAAAACCGCCCGAACGAGATTGTAAGGGCACGCCATCTGCTTTCTGCGCCACATCTTGGAGAGCGCTTGCACACCGTTGAATTGTGAAGCTATAACATGGAACTATACCGTTTTTGGACAAAATGGTTGTGAGTGTGGCTGCTCACATGGTCTTCATCCATTAGAAAGCACACTTGCGCAATTTCAGCTGTTGTGGGAGTCTCGCCCCAGTTTCGCGAGGCTGACCCGTAAAAATGCAAAAACAAATCGAAGTACCGTATTATGCCGAAATGCTGTAAATTTAAACTTGATGAAAGACTCTCCATGGCCATCAGACCTGGGGAAAAAAATCAATCAGGTCATTGACCACCTCGCATTGTTTCGCACATTGCTGCGGCCGCTATAGGCGCTGCCGCTATATGGAGAGCCTATGGAGACCGCTGCTATCTCCTCCGTTGATATAGCAAGCTCGCTAGGACCTTGTGCGATTTGGTCGATCTCTTTCCCGGATTCCGCCTGTCGAAGTCTCCAGGCCCAGCTAATATCGGGGGACGATAGGTTTTGCATACCTTCCTTTAATATATGCGTGAGACTCGATAGGAAATGATCCGCCAATCCGATTAGCGGCGCCGGTCGATTAGCCGTCGCCTTTGTGTGCACTGACGTAGTGTACTGATATGCAATGGATCGTGGGGGAGCTAAGCTTGGTGGATACAAGAGCTGCAGTCGACCTGAGTGAGCCTCGCGGGTGTGATCGATCACCTTGGAAGTAGTGCTCAGTCTCCAATTTGGCCATCGCATCGCACTCACCTCGCTTCTTCGCTCCGTCCCGGTAGAACCTACCAAAGAGCTATGGAGGTGCTGGCTCTGATCGCTGCGGGCGCTGCGGTGCTTCCTGCTGTAGTCGCACACGGCTACATCACGGACCCTGCGGCCCAGTGGGTGGACGGCTATGCCACCAACGGCTACGGCAGCACGGTCGACAACGAGATCTGGGGCACGTACGACAACTCGGTCTACGGCTACGGCGTGGCCGCGACGGTCGCGTTCTTCGAGGACCAGTTCCCCGACTCGGGCTACGACTCGCTCGGCCAGTTCATCATTGCCAACCAGGAGCTGTACAGCGACACGGTCGATGAGCAGTGCGGCTACACAGTGTACGACGACTCTGCGCGCTCGACGCTGCCTCCTGCCAACCTCACGTACACGGGTTTCACCCATCAGGGGCCTTGCGAGGTCTGGTGTGGCGATACCAAGGTGCTGTTTGAGTACGACTGCTCGGCCACGTACCCGGACATCCCGGCTGGTATGCCCTATGACGAGTCGTTGTGCGCGAATGCCAACCGCCTCACCATTTACTGGCTCGCGCTACACGGCGACCCGTGGCAGGTGTACATCGACTGCGTCTGGCTGGACAATGGCGGCTCCGGCAGCGGCTCAGCCCCTTCGCCTATGACGGCGGCTGCCGACACGGCCACGGCCACGTCCAGTGGCAGCACGGCGACTAGCACGACTGTCTCGACGTCGACGACTAGCAGCTCGACTAGCTCGACTGCCGATGAAGCCTCCACCACCACCACCATCACCACGACGGCCCCCACCAGCACGACGGCCACGCCTACCACTACGACCGTGACGCCGACAACCACTTCGGCTGCGCTTACGGCCACGACGGCGACGCTGACGACCACCACAGCCACGACGACGACTACCACGACCACCACGACGTCGGCTCCTGCCGCGACAACAGCCACGCCATCCACGATCGATAAGTGCACAGCCTCGACTCGCCGTCGCCGCCGCAACTAAGCAAGCCGTTGAGCATTGGACGTCGCCTGCAAGCGCTACTATCCGTCGACGACGACATGATCTCAGTTCTGTATGGCGCTCGACATGTTCGTGTGAGTATCTTTGGTAAATGTAAACGACTTCAAGAGAGAACAGAAGGGCGAAAATCGTGAAGATAGCAAGTCGTTTAAATATACTATACGTTCTCCATGTCGAGCGCTTGGTCTCCTGTTCCCGTCCGTCTGCTTATTATACTGTTAATCCAAACCTGTTCGATTACCGGTATTAGTCTCCTTCATTTCAAAAACGTCGAATTAGTTACCCAAATTAGTTAAACGCGAGAGGTGTCAGCAGTCGCGCCTTTACAGGAGCACGCGTGAGGCTTCTTCCAGCACACCAGCTGTCAACAGGGTCGTCGTCTAGTCAATTTACGGTATTTGTTCATATTTAAACATTTCTGACTGTTCGAACAGTATGCAGTATCACAACTTGGATATAGAACTGTCATATTAAAACAAAAATAACGTGCAATGGCTCGTCTTTGCTCGCGGCTTAATTAGTCGGGGCACCCGATTAGCCAGCGTGCTCTAACACCCAGATGGGCCCACCAATCAATACAAATCCCAAGTCAAACGGTGGCCCTCTTCTGCTCACCTGTAGCTAACCAGTCCTTGTCGTCCTGCTGGACAAACCCATTGTCACTTACAGACTAGACGGCAAGCACGCGCACCTTCCTAAGCTTACTCCTCCGCACAAGCATGCAGGTTCCGGCGTTTCTCTCGGTCTCGACGCTGCTGGCGTCCATGCTCGGCCTGGCCCACGGCCATGGCTACATTGTCGACCCGGCGGCCAACTGGCTGGCCGGATACCCGCAGAACGGCTACGGCAGCACCATCGACAACGAGATCTGGGGCACGTACGACAACACCGTGTACGGCTACGGCGTCGAGGCGACGGTCAAGTTCTTCAAGGCCGAGTTCCCTGACTCTGGCTACGAGACGCTTCAGGACTTCATCCTGGCCAACCAAGAGCTGATCGACTCGACGGTCGACGCCTCGTGCGGCTACACCGTCTACGACGACTCGAAGCGCTCGGCGCTCCCCGACTCGGCCTTCAGCTACTCGGGCTTTACGCACGCCGGTCCGTGCGAGTTCTGGTGCGACGATAACAAGGTCGCCTTCGACTACGACTGCCAGGCCACATACCCGGACATCCCGGCGTCCGTGCCCTTCGACTCGGCCCAGTGCGCGAACGCCAACAAGCTGACCGTCTACTGGATTGGTCTTCATGGCGACCCGTGGCAGGTCTACGGTGCGTCACTCGCTGCCTTTGATTTGGTGTGTATGGTTCAGTTGATCTGACCGGCCTTTGTGTGCCTTTGTTGCGCCATGCAGTGGACTGCGTCTGGCTTGAGGGAGGCAGCGGCTCGGGCGGCGCATCGACTACCAACTCGACGACCCCGGCAGCCACCACTGCCGCTCCCACTGCGACCACCGCGGCTCCAACGGCTACGACCGCGGCCCCGACTGCCATGACTGCTGCCCCAGTGGCGACGACGGAGGCGCCCGCCGACGAAGCTGACACCGAGGAGACGGCTGCGCCCGAGGCGACCACGCCGACCACGACGGAGAAGTGCACGGCGTCGACCCGCCGCCGCCGCCGCGACTAAACGGCCGGCAAAGTGCTGGCTCCAATCGCATAGCGATGGCCGAATTTGTATGTTAAAATGCAACGTGCTGCGTAATGTAAACGAGATGTGAGCGACGCGTACGTGTGTCATCAATGCGTCGTGCGTCCCGTGGTGGTGGGAGATCAGATGGATACCTTCCGACCGCATTGGCAATGTCATCGAACCTGTGGATGCGCGCATTTCGCTGGTCCAGCTCCGTTAATCAGGCGCATTTTGCGTGCCGCTGCGTTCTTGTCGGCAGTCGGGCACGGATTGGCAAGGAAACGCGACTTGGATCCTCCTACAAACCAAAAATGTACTGAACTAAAGCAACTCCTTCAGTACACCAACGCATGTGGTCGCTGAGAATGTGCGGGAACAGAACAATCACACAATCACCATGCCATGTGACTTCTCGGAAGGGACCACATGTTGATTCTTAAATATGGAATCAGACCATTATCTGTACGAGCAGAGCTATTTCTATTCAAACCCTCCGAAATAAAACGGATGCGATCCGTATTCAATATTCATACGTTGCTGTTCGAGTCATCGTTGCTGACGCAGTTCGCGGTTTCTAGGTGTGAATCGAATCAACACATCTTCCGCTAGAAACGCATAGTGAACCCAAGTCAAACGCGCGTAGTGCGCTCGTGAATTAATTGTCCAGATCACCAGCTGTGCGTGGATCACGCTGTCCGCCCTACAGTAGCCAGTACACTCACAAGGGGAACGACATACCGCTCTCCAATAAGACTTATGCCAACCCCACCGCCGCGCTCCCCGCTGTTGCCACTGTTGAATTTCAGTCGTCGACGCCACCTCCTTCCCGGTTCTCCGACTCGACCAATAAGCATGCAGGTGCCCGCTCTCCTCTCCGTCGCGTCCTTCCTGGCCGCCGCCGCACTCCCGGGCGCGCTCGCCCACGGCTACATCTCGGACCCGGCGGCCGTCTGGGCTCAGGGCTACCCGTCCAACGGCTACGGCAGCACCATCAACTCGACCATCTTCGGCCCCATGGACAACTCGGTGTACGGCTACGGCCCCGAGGGCACGGTCAAGTACTTCAAGGCCGAGTTCCCGGACTCGGGCTACGAGACCCTCAAGGACTTCATCCTGACCAACCAGGTGCTGTACAGTTCGGACGTGGACGCCGAGTGCGGTCTGACCAGCTACGACGACTCGAAGCGCTCGGCGCTGCCCGCCTCCGCATTCGAGTACACGGGCTTCACGCATGCCGGCCCGTGCGAGTTTTGGTGCGACGACAACAAGGTCGTGTTCGACTACGACTGCCAGGCAACGTACCCGGGCTCGCCTGCGAGCGTGCCGTTTGAGGCCGCGCAATGCGCTGGCGCGAACAAGCTCTCTGTCTACTGGATCGGCGTGCATGGCGACCCGTGGCAGGTGTACGCCGACTGCGTGTGGCTCGAGGGCGGCAGCGGATCGGGTGAGTCGTCCACTGGCACGACCACGACCACCGCTCCTGCTGCGACGTCGGCGGCGAGCTCGACCGCCTCGTCAGACGTGGGCGCTGATGCCGACGACGAGTACACCACGTCGACGACCAGCTCGGAAGCTGCTGACGAGACTGAGGCGCCTGCTGCGTCGGCCGACGACGAGTACACCACGTCGACGGCTAGCTCGGCCGCTGCTGACGAGACCAAGGCTCCCGCCACGGAGGCCCCTGCTGCGACTGCCAAGTGCACGGCATCCACGCGCCGCCGCCGCCGCAACTAAGCGCGCTCGTCGCGTTGGTATTGTAGAACGACAGTGGATAGTGGGGATTGTGATGTCGTGAAGCTTGCGCTTTGTCTCGTAATGAATGGTTTGTTGTACTTCGCATCATTATCTTAAACCTGCGTAGCGACCGAAGCGGTACAGTACCGTATGTACCTACACAGTGTGCATCGGACATCCTCAAGTGGTCGTCATCCTGCTGGTGGGCATGGATTGCACACGTTCATCATGCCAGGACCATTGCTGCGTGTGAACAGCGACTACGGGGTAGTGTACCTTTCAGCTATACGTGGTATACATTCAATCGCGTATATTTATCCGGCATACGGAAATGAAATTAAATCCTCGTGTGATATTATTGTGAAAACCGCACAGTTTGTCCGAAATTGGTTCCTATTTCCCTGATTTAGCGCAATCTCGTTTATTTATATACAGTGCGCGCCAATGAAACGTGAAAATGGCCGGTCGGTCGCATATCTTGGCCAATAATAGGTTTTCGAAAGCGCAAAATGCCTCGTTTTATAGCCAATTGCGAGATCTCTCGAATAAAACAGTTTTCAGCGGATAAAAAGCATTTTTGGCGCAGGGGCCAGAGGAAAACCAGAATGGGTACACTATTGCAGTCATTGACGATCCAAATGTCGGTCGGTCAGATTCGTATTAAAAGCGCCAATGCGGCCCAGAGCGGTTGCTAATACGAAATATATCTTC
>JAADXW010001272.1:0-10661 GCA_023337975.1 Phytopythium ostracodes
AGCGACGCCGCCGCGCAGACCCACATGACGTTGTTGAAGCCGACAGTCCACGAGAAAGAGCCGCTATAGTCGGCACTGTTGAGTCCGATGCCCGTCATGAAAGTCGAGATGACAGCGAAGACGTAGTGCACAACCGTGCAGGTTCTTCCAGTGGTTGACGGAGATCGGGCCATTGGTTGAGCGGAGCGCGCCGTCCTCGTAGGTCACTGAGCCTTCGAGGATGGCACAAGGTGTGTGCCGCATAGGGCAACGGCGAGGCCTCGGGCTTGACCGTGTGCTCGGTCGAGATGCGATCGAGCTGGAGGGACTTGTGCGTCATGGCGGGTATAGAGGAATAGAGACGGGGAACTAGACCGGTGGTAGCGCGTCGCGGAGATCGGTTTTGAGGAACCTGAACCATGCAAACGTCCTTGAGTAGGCGGCTAATGACTATGATGGCACCGAAGGAAGGCACCCCCGTGAATTGCTCCGGAGTGATTTGCTGCTGCCATCAAGCTGCGCCTTATGCCTCGCGTTCGCTCGGATGTTTAAACGCCTGCGCGAGGAGAATGCGCCCAGCTACAGTGGACGAACCCGCGGTGTGCAGTATGTAGTGCATCTGAAGCAGAAGACCTTTGCAGATCGTGTGCACCCACTCAGACGAACATTCCACGTCTCTCGGTGTCTTCCGATCGGATGAGTGTGAGCTCTTGACCCAAGAGTAGATACTGTAGTTTTGAGACGCTTCACCGCTGCTGCTACCATCATCTCCTGCTTCACTTGCTATGGCCTCGCGGGACTTGACCTGATCGGTGATCTTCGGTCGCGTTGGCCGCTCTCGTCTCGCCGAATTGGGGTTCTGCTGGGTCGTCAACACTCAGGTGGCTTGATGCTGCCCCACGTCATTTGGACGACGTGCTATACAGTACAATGTATAGTCGTTATCTCGAATCAGTGACTTCTGTCTATTACGGAATAAAGTGACCCACACCAATAATTGATTAGTATTAATGTGTATCACTCTATTATCGGTACGAATCCGGCACGTCGTCGGCAGCGGATTTTCGAAAACGCGCCGCTGTGCCGCGCGAAAGGCGACGACACCGCAGCTTCTCTTTGCGTCGCTTTCCTCGGTTTCTTCCCCTCTTCTACGTCGGCGGCGGCAAGCGGAAAATGGCGGCAATGGCACTTTCTGCAGCCTCCCAAAGTATCACTTCCGCCGCCATGAGTATCACTGCCAACAACAAAGACGCGACTACTACGGAGCCGCTCGCGAGTGATACGCCTCCTCCTGCCAAAGAGGACGATGACCAGGAGCTGGCGGCACAGTGGGCGGCGCTGCGGGCGCGGCGCTGGCGCGAGGGTAAGGCGCTGACGGCGCACGTGCAGGACCTGGCGCTGGCGTCAGGCAAGCGCGCGCTGGTGGCCACGAGCGGCGGCAGCTACAAGAAGTTCGTGTGTGCGAGCGCCACACCCTGCTCGTGGCTCATCAACGCCGTCTGCTCGCGTCCGCGGCGCTCGACAGCGGGAGACGATAACGAGGCCGGCGGCCGGTTCTGGTACGTGACGTCGGGCTCGCTGGCGCACGACGCGGCGTGCTCGAGTGCGGCCAAGCCGACGGCGCGCCAGCTCAAGCGCAGCGCCTTGCTGCAGTCGGTCGTGCTGGGTGACGCGCGCGTGTCGTCGTCGGCGATCGTTGAGCAGCTCAAGGCGCACGCCAACCTCGAATGCAGCAAGAGCATGGCGTACAAGGCCAAGACGGACCTGCTGGACGCGCTCGAGGCGCAGCAGCGACGGCAGCGCCGGCGACTGAACGACGCCGCCGACGCCGCCGACGCTGCGAACGCCACCACGGAAGGAGGAAGAGAGGATGTGCTGCTGGACCCGCTGCCCGTGCCGACGGTGGCGGCGTCCGTGCAGAAGCTGCCGTCCTTCCTGGCGCAGATGGCCTCGCTTAACGCACACGCCTCGAGCGCCGTCGAGCGCGACGAGCGCGGGCAGTTCGTGCGGGCGGTGCTGGCCATGGACCCGACGTGCGCTTGGCACGCGCAGGGCGTACTCGCGCTGGACGCGCTCGAGACGCGGCACCCATTGTACAGCGGCGCGCAGTTGCTGGTGCTGCTGGGGCGCGACGGCAACCTCGAGCCCATCGTTCACGCCGTCGCGCTTGTGCCGAGCGCGTCCGCGGGCCACTGCGCCTGGTTCCTGGACAAGTTGCTCGCACATGGGTTCCCGCTGCGCCGCTTCCCCGTATTCGTCACGGCCAAATGGCTCGCGGACGACCCGTCGTCACTCATGATGCAGCTGCCGCACGTGCTGCTGAGCACGCGCAGCGTCATCGACAATGTGTTGAGCGCGAGGCACGGTGTGGCGATCGCGAGAGAGGACGAGGCGATCGTGTGGCAGGCGCAGCGAGCCGAGAGCGAGAGCGAGTTCCTGGAGGCGCTCGCGCGGCTCGGACAGCGCAACTTCGCGGCCGCGCACTGCCTCAAGACGGCGCTGGACGCGCGCCTATGGGCTTTGTTCCCGCACGTCACGGCGCGCAAGCTCTACGGCTGGCAAACGACGCAGATCGAGTCCGTCGACTTTGGTGGCGGCGACAACAGCAGCAGGAATACATGCATAACAAGCGACGGACTCATGGGTCTACCGCCGCAGACGACCTCACCACCGTCCTCGACGACGGCGTCACTACCGACCAGGCAGTTGCCGTACGAGTGCTTCCAGTCGCTGGCGCTGTATCTAATGAGTCGGTCGTTCGCGCGTCACGAGCGAGCGGTGCAGTGGGCGCGCGAGCAGCGCGTCGTGACACCGGCGGCCGAGCGACTTATGCAGGAGCAGCTCTCGCGCGCGGGCGAGTACAACGTGGTGCTATCGACGCCACAGCTCGCGTTCGTCTGGAACGCCAGCGCGCCGCAAGTCCGCCAGCGACGCGTGGACCTGCAGCACCGCACGTGCACGTGCGCGCTGCGTCTGCAGCTCGGCGTGCCATGCCGCCACACGCTCGCGGCGCTGCGCAAGCTCGAGCAGCACGCGCTGCTGACGCCCAGCGCGTTCGAGTTCTTCGACGAGTGCTACCTCATTCGCAACTACGCGTCGGCGTTCCAGGGCCGGTACATCGAACTGCCGTTAGACGAGAACGTCGTGCGCGACGACACGCTGCACCCTCCGCCGCTGGCAGTGGGTAGCAGCGCGAGTGGGGGAGCACTGCCAACGCCTCGATCGATAGCAGCTACTAGCGGCGCTGCACCAACGCCTCCGCCCAAGACGAGGAAGCGGCGGCCGCGCAACAAGCCGGCGCACGAGCGCAAGCGCGGCATCTACAAGTGCCACCGGTGCCACCGCGCCGAGGGCCACAACCGCGGCACCTGCCCATACGACCAGGAGGTCTCCGCTGAGTGAGTGAGTGAGTGAGTGAGTGTTTTGTATTGTATGAAGTGCTGTCGAAGAAGGCGACTTGATGCGGTGATGAGGCTGCATGTGAGCCATTGATGGAGTCATGGAGTCAAGATGGGGCTTGTCATGGAACTGTGGGGGGATCTTGTTATTAAATAACACGAAACGAGTGCTGCTATCTACTTCTACTTCTACTGCTTCTACTTGTACACGACGCCGATACCCGCCCGCTCAGAGCTGCTCGATGCTGCCCGTGTTGAGCGCGGCGTGGTCGACGCAGTAGTAGCCGTACTTCTGGTAGGAGCGGCGGCTGCAGCCCTCGAGCTTGCAGCGGTTGCCGCCGCCGTGCGCCCAGCAGAGACCGCCCTGGGTGGACACCTTGGTACACTCGGGCACCTCGCAGATGCGGCCGCCGCCGTGCGACCAGCAGTGGCCGTAGCGCTTGGCCTTGCGCGTGCAGCCGGCGGTCGAGCACGTCTTGTACCCGCCGTGCTGGAAGCAGCGCTTGTACAGCTTGGCGCGGTTGGAGCAGCCCGCGACGGTGCAGCGCGAGCCACCGCCGTGGCGCACGCAGCAGCCGCGCGAGACGGCGATGTTCTTGCAGCCGTCCACCTGGCAGGGCGGCGTGCGGGTCTTGCGGACGCGCGGCTTGGCCGAGGAGGTAGCTGTGGGCTTGGAGGAGGAGGAGGAGCTGCTGTCCGAGCTCTTTGTCGACGAGGAGGTCGTGGACGATGCGTCGGCATCGCGGCGGTGGTGATGGTGATGGTCGTGGTCGCTGCCGTCCTCGTCCATCTCCTCATCCGAGGAAGACGAGCAGGTGCTCGAGAGCGCGTCGTGGCACAGAGCCGTGAAAGAGAAGACGCGCTTCTTGAGCGCGGCGCCGCTGCTGTTGGCCTTCTCAAGCGGCGCGATGCACGAGCCGAGCAGCATGAGCGACGACGCGTAGGCCGCCGCGTCCGACGTGACGGGCGACAACCGCTGGAAGAGCGCGGGCGGCGACATGGGCGCGCAGACGGAGGGCAGCGCCGACGGCTCGGGACTCGCGGGGCACTGCGCCTCGGCCGCCGGGTTGAGCAGGAACGAGATGGTGGACTTGCACGTCGTCATGGTCTCGAAACAGAGGATCGACGCCGACTGAGGACAGTAGTGCGCGCTGAAAGGCAATTTGGGGAATGAGCAATGCGGAAGAAGGAGAGCGTTTCCGTCAAAACGCTCTACCCATCGCTCTACTATTGTATTGGGTTGGGGCTGCACACAGTGAGAGAAACACGAGACAGGAGGTGGATCTCCTCGAAAAGAAACACGAAACGCCCTCGATAGAAACGTAGGCGAGAGGTAGGCGCACAGACGGGGCGACGGCACGCGCGCGCGCGTGTCCGGTGGGGCGGAGTGGAGCCCAAAACTGCTCGTCCACTGGGTTGGGGAGGGGGCCAAAGACAGGGAAGGACGGTGCATGGGCGCGCGGGGGCGCGTGGCTGCAGACCAATCGCGTGCGCCGGCGGAGCGCAGGGACCAATGCGAACAGGGCTACCTGTTTGATAAGAACTTACCGTACGGTACAGTTTACTGCCCTTGGGTCAGTGGATGATACCATCATTACGGTCTATTATCCAGCGAGTCCTTGATCCCCCTACAATATTGTACACCTGTGAATGATGCACAGACCGTCTTCAGCGCATTTTAGCCAACATTCTGGATCTAGGCCGCATAATCGTTGTGTTTTGGTCGTTTTTTGTAATGCAATTACTGTAGGTGCGAGAAGCGACACTTGAGCGATGAGCAAGCTGGAGGGGAAATCGCTTCACCTACTGAGATAAGCGTATCGGTTCTCCCGGCGTTTTGAAGAGCGAGGAGGGGTAGGGCGAGGGGTCATCAGGAGTGATTTTTGGGTGGTCCAGCGGTCCCACCACGCATACAAATATCAAGTAAACTGGCGAGGTGCAGCGGATCGCTACATTCAGTGCGATTCGGGTCACCAGCATTTCGACCGCCCTACCCCTGGCTTACGCAGCTTTTTCGCCACTCGGTTGTGTCATATCCAAATTCATAATCACGATTTACTTCATAATAGTATTTTCACAATACGAGAAGCTGCTTGGAATGAATGACTTGGATAAAGTGTACCTCATCATTCCGGATGGTGTTCTTCGCCTCGTTCGGTATTTTGAAGCGTAGGACTCCGAACGTACAGTACAGTATCAGTCTCTCTTGTTCGACCTACGACGAGCATTGCGGTGGTGAGGCCGCACGCAACGAGCCAATCACAAGGCCACACTTCCGCTGGACGCGTGGCGGCGCGAGACCGCTGGAAGCCGGGAAAACGACGGCGAGTACCACGCCAAGCACGGGCTCGGCACGCTTCGGCTCACTCAAAGCGCGTGCCCCCCGGAAACTCCAAGCCAAACGCTCGCTCCATTGGCTCCGGCGGTGACGTGCGCTTGATGTCCAAGCACTGACTGGTTTGTCCATCTTGGACCGCGAGGATTTTCGAACCTGATCCAACCCATCGGCGGCCGCACTACCGGAACCAGTGAGATGGTCGCCCCGGTGGCTGCGAACCAATCACGGAGCGCTATAAACCCAGGACACGAGCTGTAGAGCAATGTATGGACGAGGAAAATGCTGTTTTCTGGGCAGTTACGGTACAAAAATGCATCACGAGCATGCAGCCAAGCACGCGTGTTTCCTCGTCACTCATGGCGCGCGTCTACCGTTGGGCAGCGGCCAATACAAGCTCAAAGTGAAGATAGGACACAAAGACAGCTCCGCCATAAAGTCGGCGCGTCCGTCGGCGGTGCAGTAGGCACGACACGACACAACCCTTTTCGAGCAGTTCCGGGTGGAAAGAGCCCCCCCCCCTCCCCCCGGTGTTCATTTATACTTGGAATTTGTATGAAAATCAAAATTTGGACGGCAAATCCGCCATCACCATGCCAATGCTCCGGCATGCAGGGGGCGGCAGTGCCACCTCCGTGACGTCACGGCCAGCCATTCGTCCACGGGGCGACCGAGGCGGCAGCATCGGTTAAACCACGCAAAGTTCTGCATGTCGCGTGCTGTTTTACTGCGCGACCGGCGGCATGGACTACACTGTGTACAGGTGTACAGAACTGTAGGTCGATGGCTTCTTCGGTTCTCCGTTGGGTCTGCGTGTGTTCTATGCGATCCAGTGGATTTATTCTGGGAACTTACATCAGTACTGTGCAATTGACTCGACGCGAAAAATTGCCGCCGGCGTGGGCGTCGCTATGCTGCTGGGATGACCGGCCGCTATCTTGGGCCCCGCCGCGCGTCCAGTTCTGGGTCAGGTGCTTCGAAAGGTGCACGCGATTGGAAGGCGCTGCTCAACGCAACAACAACACGGGCATTCCAAGGGCCGCACAATAAAACGGCGGCGCACCGACCTATGCGGTACAGTACAGTACAGTATCCGGTTTTACCTGCAGCCACCAGCAATAAAGAAACGCTCGTCACGCGCGAGCCCAAAACAACGCGACCACTCGGTTCAATTGCACGCTCCGCTCGTTGTAGGTCAGGGATCAGCCGGCTGACATTCACACCGGAGACGGACAAGGCGAGGCGCTGGATATGGACGATGCCCCGTTCTATTGAGCGGCGCGTCGCATGCTTTGGCGCGCTTTGCTTTGTCCGGCAGGCGCTTCTTGATTCCGACGGGGTGGATTGATTCTTTGCTTCAGTATTGAAGTGACTGTGCACTGATTCAAGCGCCCTCTCGCATTCCTGAAGTCTGCAGAGGTTGTCACCCCGGAATACACACACACTGGGGCCGAGTCAGAGGGGTGTCGCATACAAACTTCAAGTTCGCCATGAAGAGCATCGTTAATTCAGTATCCCAGGAATATCCCAATCCAGCACACTCTTGATGCGCTTGAGAGAGAGAGAAAGCGGCAAAGACACGGGCGCGCGTGCAGTCAGCTGGGTCGCGGCGTCTATCAGGTTCTCGGCTCGGGTCTCTGTGTTTTTTGAGTGTCCCGGGCGCGCGATTGGCGAGCATGGCGTACCCGTTTCACTTGGGCTCCGTATGGTCGATCGCCCGCCGAAGCAGCGCAGCGCTCTGGATGCGGTGCGTGTCGTGCCGCCACACAAGACATGCGCGCAGCGCGCCCGCCGACAGCGCGCAGTCTTGTTTTGGGTCTCGCGACTAATGCTCGTTAGTCGCGTTTCTGCATCTCTTTTTCCGCTTGGGGTGTGTTTGACATGAGACAGCGCCTTCAGTCCGTGAAACCCAGCCATCCTCATGACCGCATAGAAACGCAGGATCCGCTAATTATGGTGCATGGTGACGCGCTGCGCGCTGCCGAAACAGGGATCGGCGTCACTCATCAGCACAAGAAGGAGGGCTAAAGGCGCAGTGAATGCTCACGGGTACGCGCCAGAGGTCTTGGCGAGGAGTGCCGTCAAAGCTGCACGCAGCAAAGAACAAGGACGGAAGGAAGGGGGGAATTCAGGGCTGCATAGAGAAGAGCGCGGCTGTTTCGCTGCCTGGCGTCGAAGCAGACTGTGAGCCGTCTCTGGCTCGGACCAAGCAGACAAAGGTACGTGGTCCGAGTCAATTGACGCGACCGGTGGATGCAGCGTCCTGGCATGAAGGATCTCGTGCCCATGAGTGTCTGTTTGAATGAGTGGAAGTTGCAGTTGGGGAAAAGCTTGGATGTATCGCTCATGTCCCTACTGCATTCATTAATTTAGATATTAATGGTATGCGATACGAGAGATTAACGCTACAAGAGGGTTGTCGTCCGCAGTGATTGGCCGAGCGGGAGGCTCGCTGGTCTTTGGGCGGTGGTGCGCCGGCGCATAGTCGAACGCGTTTCGCACAAGAGACAAGCTGCCGACTCCTTTTGTCGGAAGCATAGCAGCGGACTCATCTTGAGCGTTTGATTGCTCGGCCTCACTTCGCTGTGGTTGATTGCTCAGGCGAGAATCTCGCGCGCTTCGTGCAGAGTCCATGTAAACTCGGCGTGCTACAGTATGCTGCGAGTTGAAGCCGAGGACCCAATTTTGTTGTTGCGCCCAATCTTGTGGAGCCGGACGGACTTCAGTCCGTTTACGACGGCCCAACGGGTAGCATAACCCGTTTATGATGCTCTAACGGGCGGCGTAGTGTGGTCTGTGTCGCTGATGTAGCTTCCATGCCTCGTGAATGACAGCCGGGCGAGCGAGGAGGTTCGTATGCATCTACACCGCTGCGTTTTCCGCTCGGTTTGTGCCCAAGCGCAGCGCGTGTTTATCTGGGGCTGAGCAAAATGATTCAGAAATGCAGCAAGGGCACGTGCGCACAGGTGTTGTAGTGGCTGCCGCGTTCGCTTTTCTCGCAGCTGCTTGAGAGGGGCTGGCCCGCCAAGGGCGCGGTGGCGTTGGCCGTTGTCGCGCGCTCTTGACGGGATCAGAACTGGCGGCATAGGCGACCGGCGACCGCAAGTACGATTGACACGGAGAGCGATAGAACCAGCACAGCGACACTATGAAACGTGCATGCGCTTGCCGCCGGTGGATCTGTGGCTCTCGTGGCGCGGTGGCCCTGAAGACAGCACGGAGCGTTTCTCAATCTTCAGGACGTGTGAACCACGCGGGCGATACGTATCGGTGCCGTTGCATCCTTTGACCAAGCAGAGGTGGGCGACTGTCCAGCTAGACACGTTGCGACCGCGCAGTGTCGCGACCTATGTTTCTTCTTCAATCGTGCAGCGATCTCCGACTGTACGGTACCCTACCGACAGCGGGCTTGTGCTCATGGACGACCGCGCGACTACCCACGCGATACTCCGTACAAGGATGCATGATTGACGACAGACTTCACGAATCAAGACGATACCGTCTCTAAGGGGTCGAGTACGCTTCTATTTCCTACGAGGCGGTATGTAATGGTGGCTACCTACGTCAATGAAGGCATGGTGAACCTTCCTTCGACATGCTACGAGTACGTCTCTACTCCAGCTTGAGTGGCGTCCCGATAACAATTGTGCGCTGTGGATGATTGGCGTTTGGGCTTGGGCAAGAACTACGGATTCGATTGCAAAGATCGCGATCCTGACCATAGTAAGACGAGGCAGTGTGCCGTTTCACCAGTTACTCACAATGAATGCGCTTTTGAGTGGTCAACATCATTACTGGTAAGGCATTCTGCCGGTTTAGTAGAGTTTGCTTGCATGATTGTAAACTTTCGGCTGTTCTAGATGAGTAAAAAAGTAGCAGGTTAAAAAGGGTATCATAAAAAAGAGATTTAAAAACTCTATTTTTAAACTTCAACGCAGCAGTCACACATAGCTATTTGTCAAGGGAATCACGTTTCAAAAATAGACTTGTGATTTGCAGGCTCCGACCAGTTTAGTAGAGATTATACTTTAAAACTGTATGAGAAAACAGACGGATTTTTCGAACCGTACAATTTCTGTAAAGTACGAAATGGGTCTTTGATTCTAATACTTTCGCTTGCGATTTGTTTTTAAATAATATGCATTTCTGCAGCTACTACTGGTAAGTTATCAGTTTATAGTGGTGTTTTATTTATTTTTTTAGCCACAGCTGCTGTGTTGTTAAGCAGCCTGTCATTGACGTGACAAATCGAGGGTTCAAATCCGTCCGTGGTCGCGAGAAAAGTTATATCACCATTTTGATGAAATCTTGGTGTCGGGGTCCCAGGAGCAGTAGGTGCACATGCTGTACGTCCCATTCTCGGTTGTTCACATGAAAGTGTGTATAATATACAGCAAGCAGGATCCGCTACACTATTGCCTCTTGAGCGACGACCTTCGCTCTGGCCCAGTTTTTCTGCTTGTCTCGTTGCGGCTCGCCGACCCTGTCCAGCTCAAGAAGCAGCTCACGCGTTAGCAGCTTGCCGCCCACCGTCGCAGTCGTCCTCTTCCGTCCTCGCTTCTTGTTCGGAGGCGGCAAGACGATCAGGTTCTCCTGGACGACGTCTTTAATCTTGAGCCACTCGGCCAGGCGCGCTGTCTTGGGGGCACCGTTGCGCCCAAGGTTGTTCAGGCACTCGTACATCTTCGGCAGCGAGAGCGAAAGCAGTCCACAGACTCGGAACCCCGCCGTGATGTTATCAGTAAAGTTGCACGCCAACCAAGCGACACTAAAGTGCTGGCCAAAAATATAAAAAAATGCCATTCTGTAAAGCTTCTTGACCAATAAGAGAGCGGAGAAGCTGAAAATCGCTGAAAACACTTCGATTATCGTGTTTAGCATGTGGGTAACATTTTCCCCCCAGTTTGATTTGATACAGTGGTCGAGTCACAACACCCCCCAAAATCCGG
>JAADXW010001273.1:0-10649 GCA_023337975.1 Phytopythium ostracodes
CCCCCCCCCCCCCCCCCCCCCCCCCCCCCCCCCCCCCCGCCCCCCCCGCGGCGCGCCGCACGCCTAAGCCCGCCGATCGCGCCGCAGTTTCTCTCCCTCCTCGCCGGCCTCTCCCCCTCATTATCGGCAGCTGGACACGCCCGTCTACCCGTCGACTACAGAGGCTGGGGACGTACCATGGCTGCTGCTACGGTGCGTCGCTAGTATGTGGCGTCCTTTCTCGCGCGTTGCCTGCGAGTCGGCGGTGTTGGTGGGCTGGCTGGGCTTTTGGTCGGGCGGGTCGGGCGCAGAAAGCGGTGTGGTGGAGGGGTGGTGCGCGCGGGATTCGGAGTACCGTTTGGGCTCTTCAATTTGATATCAGATATACCTGTTGAAGATAGTTACTAACACTGAAACGTAACATCAACGTGGTCAATTGCGTGTTGGAAAACATCCTCTGCCTCGGTATGAGGGTAGGTACATGGAAAGTTTACATGTGCCTCGGCTCTCCTTCCTGGATGCTGAATGATGGGCTCAATTGGAGCGCACGAACAGCGCGTAGGCCTGATGCGAAGGTGGGACAGGCGTTGTTAGCGACGGAAGGAGCAAGTGGGAGGCGTCGTGGTGAGCGAACGAACGTACGGCGTAGATGAGGACGAGCACGACGGTCCACTTGAGGATCCAAAGCTGCAGCTGCTTCCCGGCGCCGTCGAGGCTGCGCACGACCTGTGAGTGGGCGCACAGAGAGCGACGTCAAGATGAAATATCAGAGATAGGCCAAGCAAGAGGCTGGCTGACCGTTGGGACGCACCTCGTTGTTCATCTTGAAGCATCGGATCGACTCGGCGAGCATGAGCTGCTTGGTCGCGTCATCGTGCGGCAAGGCATTGATCTTGTCTTTGAACGCGCTGCGGAGCGCCTGCGCGTCAGACGGTAGCGTCAGCAAATGATCACTGACGCGGCAAGAAGCGATATAGGTTCGACGCTTGACACGCCCACTCACCATCTTGCTCTTGGCTTGGAACGCGAACGTGTGGAGCCCCTGCTCGTCCGTCACGCCGAAGCTCTTCTTGACCATCTTCCGGATGATCTGCCCGCCCGCAAGCAGTGCAATGTACATGTGGTAGCAGTACGGCACCAGCAGCGTGGGGTTCTACAGACCAACGCGTGCACGTAAGTCGCAGGGACACGGCATTCGTACTGCCACACACACAGCAGAGCTCACCTTCCTCTCGAGCTCCTTCAGGTGGCTTCAATCGAAGAGAGGAGAAACGATCATTAATCAGCCATTGTTCCCCAGCAGCAGCAATTTTTTTAGCAGCAGCACGTACTTGACGTAGGTCATGACGGCCGGTGTCGGCGGGAACGCGGTGCTCCAGTCGTCGCCCAGGAAGAACTGCAGGTCCTTGGCGATCTTGTCGGACTTCATTAAGCCGTCCGTCATTCATACACCGAACGAGCCAAGCATCAGCGATGCGTCGCATGCAAGATCCGCGTATACGACTCAACGCACCCGCGCGAACTCGCCCAACATCGCGTACAGCTTCCGCATGGACTCGTGGTCCTTAGCCGCGCGGATCGACACCTCCAGCTGCGCGTAGATGTAGTCTACGCGGCGGATGAGCGGCACGGACGCCCACACAGCGTCACCATCATCCCTCCCACAGACGTCTCCCCCCATACAAGCGGCGTACAGAACAGCAGCAGCGCGCGCCCGTAGAGCTGCTTGTTGGTCAGCGCCACCAGCAGCTTCAAGTTGACCAGGCTACACACGGCCGCAGACGTGTTAGGCCCAACAGAATCCCCCAGTGGTACAAAGAGCACCGCCACCACGTACTTGTCGGCCACCGAGTGCAGCTCCTTGGTGGCCGTGCGCATCTCGTCCGTCAGCGCAGGCTTCGCCGCCGCGCCCTCCATGTTTCTGTTGCTCGCCGACCGCTTGTACCTTTCTGGGCGAATCCAAAAGTCCAAAAGTCAGCTTGCATCGGGCACTGGCTTACGCCAGCTACCATCACTCTGATATCTTTTGTGAATACATTCTTTTTTATTTGAATTACATCAAAATAAAAAGATTTTGACATGAAAAAAATTATCATCTTATTTTTGTATATATCTTATTAATTAATATTATGATAATATGCATGAGTTGGTCGCGGTCCAGCTCGCCGGTCACACATTTTTCTGACGACACGATGGCGATCGACGCGCAGGCTTCTCCTTCGCTGCCTTCCCCGCCCGCAGCCGCGGCAGACTCGCCATCAGACGCGGACGAACACCTGCTGCTGCATGCGGTGCGTCTTTCGCTGAGTGTTTGAGGAATTGATGGCGCGTTCTGAGACGCTGACGGTATTCGTGGTGGCGACGATAACACAGGAGCGGTCGAGCATCTTTGAGACCCGCGTGGAGCGCGCGGGCCTGTGCCGCGACCGCGGGTCGGCGCGCTTTCGGGAGAAGGACCTGGTGGGTGCCATCAAGTGGTACGAGCGCGCGCTCTTCCACGTCGACTTTGACGAGGGCACGTGGCACTTTGAGGTGAGCTGCAGTGGTCTTGAGCAGGTGACAGACATACGCGACCGATGCTTACGCGCTCGCTGTGTTGTCCGCACCAGTTCCTGGACAAGCACCGCGACGCCGTGAACGAGGTGCGGCTGCCCGTCTACCTGAACCTGGCGGCGTGCTACCTGGCGGAGGGGGCGCCGCAGAGCCTGGAGAAAGCGGTCGAGAATGCCAACTTGGCGCTCGAGATCGACGCCAACAACACCAAGGCGTTGTACCGCGCGGGGCGTGCGCACTTGGTGCTTGGCGACCTGGACGCCGCGCGAGACAAGCTGACCAGGGCCGCCAAGAACCAGCCGAGCGACAGGAACATCCGCGAGGCGCTGCAGACGCTGCGGGGCAAGCTGAGCGAGCACAAGGCCAAGGAGAAGGAGACGTGGGGCGGGCGGCTGCTGGCCGACGCCTCGAGCGACAATGTCATGGCTGACGACGTGGCCGATGGGTCATCAGTCGCAACCCAGTCAAAGGGCGAAGAGGTAGGGAAGAGCCAAGATGGCGCTAGCGGTGCGGTGGACGGGCTGCGCTTCTGGCTCATCGCCGCCATGGTCGTGGTCGCCGCCGTTGTGCTCGGCGTGATGCACATTAGCGGGTGAGCACGCAGCGCGTGTGGCGACGAGGAGGTCGGTGAATAGAATGTTTGGGATGTATGTGGTGGCATGCCTTAGCTTCCTTCCCATTAACTTCACACTTGTGATCAGCGAACAGCTACTTGCTGTCCTCTATCCCGAGTACTCGAAGAGCTTGACGGTGTGGAGGTACTTGTCGTCGCACTCCCGTGTCGGGCGCCTGCGCAGCCACAAATTTCACACAGCACACCATGAGCAGGAGCGAAGGGCAGCGCATCGATCCGATCCATTACAGAGCCGCACCAGTACGTGTAGTATCCGTTGCTCTTGACGCGCGTGCACTGGATGAGCCCGTTCTCCCAACGGTTCGGCTCGCCGTACGTCTCCATGTACTCTTTCAAGTCGCGCCACCCGGCCTGCTGCACTCGAAAGGCTGCAAGACATCAGAGTTAGCACTGACACGATCTCATCGGATTGGACATACATCCCAAGCTCAGTGCTCAGTGCCTCGAACCTTCTTCGGCCTCGCGGCTCCACTCCTTCGGGCGAAAGCAGCGCGTCGACTTGGAGCTGGTGACGATCGGCTTTCGCGCCGACTCCGCCGACGCGTTCTCGTCCATTTTGAACTTGTTCGGGCCTCGCGAGGCACCGCAGCCTCGAGACGCCCCGCGGGACGCCAGCTCCGGACGCTTGAGCGGCAGCGCGCTCACAGACAACACTTCCATCTCGCTTTGGCTGTTTGAAGGCTTTGACTGGACTGGTCAACGAAGTTGGGCAGAGGTGGAGTACGGAGATGCCAATATGAGCGCCGTGGCAGTTCAAGCACCTATTTCAGTCTGGGAGACGCCTTCAGAGTTGCAAATAAATGCTTGTAGAGTGCTGCCGGCTCGAAGCTATCAATAGTGCGCGCATACTCAGATCACAGCGCTCGCGAGCTCCACCCACGGCTCGTCATCGGTCTCATCGCCGTCCTCCTCTGTCGACGGCAACGGCTGGGTACTCGAGCTGTCGCTGCTATTGTCGTCGCTGAGTTCGCTTCCGACCCCTTCCCCCTCCCCTGCTCGTTGCCGCTCCCCCTCGCCCTCCTCCGTCTGATCACTGCCGTCGCTGTCCATCGCATTGTACGTTGTGCGCCGCTGGTTCACAGCCGTGGTGTTCGGGCCGCGGCGACGCATAGTCGGTCGTCGAAAGACAGCTGTCAGCGTCATTTTCTCTTTCTTGGCCTGCTTCAGTCGCTCATACTCGAGTGGCGCGAGCAGTTTCCACCGGCGCGCGACCTGGTTGTCGCTCCTGTTGCCCAGTTCACTCGAGATCTGCGCCCAGATCCCGGGATAGTCAAGGCCGCCGAGCTCTTTGAAGCGTTTCTTGATAAGCGCGTCCTCCTTGGCCGTCCATTTCGCGAACGTCAGCTCTGGGTTCAGCGAGTTGAGGAAGCGGTCGCGCAGCGCCGGCAACGTCCGCCCCGGAACGTGGTGGGCCACGTCATGCCACGGCACTGCCTCCTTCTGGAACAGACTCATGCGTTCTTGGTAAGCTGCGATCGCAAGTAGCAGGCGGCGGTCCTCCACGATCGAGAACTTGCCCTGCCGAATGCCCGGGGCAAGCGAGAGTTGCCACCGGTGGCGGATCTGCTCGGGCACGCGCCCGTCCATGAGGTCCGCGACGATATTCCACTTCTCGCCGAACACGGCGACTGCCTCTTGGATGAACGCGTCCTCCTCTGGTGTGAACGACGAGTTGACATTGGATGCGCACAGCTTGGTCTGGTATCGGATCAGGCAGTGGACCGGAGGGCGCCCCGGGATCGGCATGCGCCTCGCGATCTGCTGCCAGTCGTTTACTAGCGCCGGGTCGACCTGTCCGCTCGCCAGACGTTTCAACGCGTCGTCCTCCTGCTTGGTCCACGCGCTCAGACGCAGCGACGGGTCCTCATGCAGCTCCCACCAGAGCTTACACGAGAACGCAGACCGATGGATTGGCGGACGTTGCCGGGCAATGCCTGCCCAGACCTGCAGCGGCAGTCGGATCGGGTGCGGTTTACCATCACCAGCTCCCGTATTGCCACGAGGACTTGTACCGTTGATCTCGACGACCTGCTGGCCAGAATGCGCGACGGCGAACTGCCGCACGAGCTCGCGCTCCTTGGCCGAGAAGACGCGCGAGGGTGTCGCGACAAAGGCCTCGTGACTCTTGGACCGCAGGAACAGCGTGTCGGCGTTCGGTGGCGGCTCCGCAAGTCGCGCAAGGTCCACTTCGCTTTGTGAGATCTCGTTACTGTCTGTAGCTGGTGTGAGTGCGGGGATAAATAACTGCGACTTGTTCTTCCTCGGCTTCTTGGCCGGCGCGGCGCTGGCGACTTCGTCGTCATGGAAGAACGAGCGCTTGGGTCGGACGAATGACCGCGGCATGACGCCCACCTTCTTGTACGCGCTCTCGACCTCGCGCTCGAACACCGCCTCGCCCGCTAGCGTGCTTGCGGCGGCGGGCCGAGCAGGCAGCAGCGCGTTCATGGCGCGCTCGGCGCGGCGGAGCGCCATCTTGCGCCGCAGCACCTGCACGCGGGCGCTTAAAGCTGCCGCCTCGGCCTCCAGCGAGCACAGGAGACCGTGCAGCTCGTCCGCATACACGCGGTTGGCCTGTAGCGCGTCGCGCACGAGAGTCGGCGCCGGCCCATCGCGCCGCTTCCGCTGCCGGTCCATCGGTTTGTGCGATGGTGTTTGGCGCCACCACCGAAGCCTTCCCGCCAAAATTGAATGGGTTTTTGATATGTACAGGAAAAACACGTTAGATTTATTAAACTATAGCAGTATTGTTGTAGTATTACTATTTAACCCAGGTGACCATGTGAGGGTTTATGGGTAAAACGCAAAGCGATGGCTACACTTTGGCAACAATCGCTCCAGTTCAATGCGTTACCAGTCCAACAACAACCAGTTCCACTGGATCAATGCGAGCGTCGGTCTATCCTAAGGGGGAGACAGCCTCGCAGTGGCCTTTCATTGCAGACAACACGCATACTTCATACTTACTCACACCCAAATACTACGAATACGTTTGAACCAAGCCTACACGAGCGCCATGAGGTTCATGGTGGCGCTGTACACGACGAGCGCGACCAGCAGCGCGGCAATGGCGAAGCCCGCGGGCGGGCTGTAGTTACCGTAGGTGCGCATCTGCTGCGCCTCGAGCTTCTGCACCGGCAATAAATAGAGGATCGGGAGCAGCGCGAACAGGTTGATCGCGCAGTTGGCGAGCCAGAACATGAACACCTTGGTGCGCGTGCTCGACTCGTCCAGCGCCAACACGTCGTCGCTGAAGTTGGCCTTGAACGAGTCGCTCGAGGAGCTCACAGCGTCTGAGAACGTGAC
The DNA here is from genome assembly GCA_023337975.1 of Phytopythium ostracodes. NCBI lineage: Eukaryota > Oomycota > Peronosporomycetes > Pythiales > Pythiaceae > Phytopythium > Phytopythium ostracodes. The sequence continues at coordinate 6,470 of JAADXW010001273.1, forward strand.
TATCACCGAGCTGATGATCACGGTGAAGGAGGACACGAGGCCCGTTGTCGCCCCTTCGAGACAGTTCTCCGTGATCTCGACGAGTGGCAGCGTCGTGACAAGGAGAGAGACGCCAGCAGAGACGCCAGCGAGAGACTCCATCGACATCAAGTACCACGGGCTCCGTGCACTGCCAAAGATGACCGGAACGGCCCACACGAGCTGGAGCGCGACGCCCCACAGCAATCCGACGACCGACAGCGTCACCCAGCTGTGGTTGAGCAGCGCCTTCTTGTAGACCAGCAGGAACACCACCAGCACAGCTTGTAGCGGGATCTTGCCCTGTCGGGAGGCGTCGGGCGATACGTTGGCCCAGTACTCGATGGCATCGGACGCAAAGTCGAACTGGAACGACGCCAAGAACACGGTGCAGCAGATGAAGATGATGATGCGCCACACCGCCTCCTGCTGGATGATGTTCCACATTTGGTGCCGCATCGACGAGCGGTCAATCGAGTCGACCTTGATCTGCCGAGGCTCTTCGTCCAGCTTGAACAGCACCGCGGGGATCGGGACGAGCGCGACCACCGCCATAATCAAGATCAGCATCTTCATGGAGATCACGGACGTCGTGCGCCGCTCCTCATCGTTGTAGTTCATCAGCAGCGCGCTGATGACATCGGCTGCAAGCGTCGAGCTCTGCTGCGTGATCAGATACTGGAGCACCAGTCCGCCACGCTCATGAATCGGTTCGCGCTGCGACAGCTCCACGAGGAACGCGAATGCCGCGACCGACGCCACCGTAACGCCGAGACTGACGGCCATCGATAGCAGCACGTACACGACGCCGCCGTGAAATGTCCGTACGTTGTTGCCTATCAGCCCCGTCTGGTCGTCGATAACTGCGATGACCACGAGCGCCATCAGCATAAAGTACGCCAATATCCAGCCGCCGAGCATGTACGCCTTCCGATGGAAGCTCCACAGCGGGTAAAAGTCCGACAGCACGCCAATCAAGACGCTCGCCACTCCTGGCAGCGTCAAGAACCTGTACGTCGCGTCGTTCTGGTCGGCTGAAAACGACAGGTAGACGGACAGCAGCGGGTGGAAACAGGAGAGCAGGAACGGGCTCATGAAGCCGGACGCTGCCGCCGAGAACGCGAGCCCGCAGTACTCTTTAGAGAACAGGTCGACCGCCGGCCCTGTACGCAGACTGCCGTAGAGCATGTGGTTAAATACGTTCGGCGCCGTCACGGCGCGTCTTCGCGCCGAGTCAAGCTGCCGCTCCTGCAGGATCTGGATCGACGGCGGCGCGCTACTTGACCGCCCGACGACTGGGATCTCCGAGTCGGTGATCCATGTCTGCTCGAACGTGACGGTGCGCTTCCGCTTCGTGTCGCTCTTGCGGCTGAGCTCCTGCCTCCTCTCGTCGCCGTCCGACCGCTTCTTGGGCCTCGCGGGCGCCTCATCCTTTTCGTTCTGCAGGTCGCTTATCAGCAGCTCCGAGAACGCGCCGGCCACGGTGTTGTAGTTATCGCGCTCGCCGCCCACTGGCGCCCACTCGAGCACATCTAGCGGCAGGTCCGCCGGCGCCACGGACGCCGTGAACGAGTCCTCCGAGATGAAGCTCCAGCTCTTGGACAGTCGGTCGCTGCCGTGCATCTGGGAATTGTATACCACGCCCACCCCGCGACCGAGTGGCTCGTCGCCGGCGCCGCGTCCTCTCTGTGACACCTCGTGCGCTCGGGAAAAGACGTGGAATCGCTTGACGGAGGTGAAGCAAGAACGAGGAACGTTCAAGCGCCTCGCGCGATCCGCGCTGCTGGGTTCGATATAACACGCTGCGGATCGATTGATGGATCGCGGAGTTCGCTCGCGGCCGCCTTTCTCTTCCTTCCGTCTCCTCCCCTTGCCTTCCTCTTGCTATGTGAAGGGAGGCAGTCAATCGCCTGTCGGACCGTCGGTGTCGCTGCTTGATGCCCGAATTTATGCCGCGCAGGTCTTTTGGTGATGATGATCGAGGCGGTCTCAGAGCGGGCAATGCTGGCTAGCGGCACAGGTGGAGGGGGGCGATGCTCGACGGTGATTGGTGGGGGAAGCATGGAGAGGAAGGGTTCAGCGCACACACTTGGGATTCGTATCGGGATGGGTTCGGGGTGCCGACGCCCGCACAGACAGTACACCTACCCTCGTGCCCGTTGCTTGTGATAGTGAAATCAAGTCAGAAGGGGGAGGTGCGCCACACAACTGACGCTTGTTGGTGCCTGGTCTCTGTTCACCGAAAAGTGGACCATGTGTCGAAGAGGCACACCCTTCGACACCATCTTGTGGCGAGGCACTTGCTATGCTCCACATCCAGAGCAAAACACTGACACTTCCGGGTGCACGTTCAACGTCTTTTGGCACCGACACCCAAACACCAAACACGCACTATCCAAACTCAAGACCATGGCCCAATACACAATCCGAGAATGGCAATGCATACAAACCACCGTGAGGTGGATGCCTTGCGGCAGTACATAACGACGAACGATTAGGCCCTAACGGCGATAAGGCCCGTCCCACTTACCCATCTCCACTGCCAAAGCCTTATGTATGAAAACTATTTCGCTTCAAAATCGACCAATCACCGATCGAGTATCGACGACACAGTAAAGATTTTATAAATCACATGCAAGCACCGATCATACAAGGAGTAAGTACATTACACTCAGTATACTTACACCAATTAAAAATCGTATTACACTTTTGAAAAAAGTGATATCCCTCTCCACTGTACTGGTTCATTTTTTTTCTGAAGTGCAAGTACGGGGGTGTTGTGTTCTGCAGTGTAGTAAGGGAATAGAGACACATAAAGCAAACCATCAGCAAGTATACTGAAAAGTACTGAGCTGTTGTTTTTTACCGTGCTTACTCTAATTCAGCCGTGAATGGCGCTGTTAATCGTGCCAACAATTAGAGAATTTGACAGTGAAGTACGGTACAGAAAATGGTGCAACCTTTTTTCTTACCATTATTTCTTTATATTCGAAATGCATAAGTTATAGCAGGTTTTGTTGTTTTGAGTTTGGATCATCTGTGATTAGTGAATAATTCATATTTTAGGACTAATCAATATGATTCACTCTTGTGGACCTTATCGATGTTAGTTCCACTACATTATGCAGTGATGGGCTTAAGTATTGGTTCAACGAGGTGGTGGTGGGCCTAATCGTTCGTCGTTATTGGTAGAGGACGCTCGGGGCGCATCCAGAGCTGTGCATGGGTCGAACAGGGTACATGGGAGTGTTGCTGAACGCCCGACCGGCTTCTGACTGTCCACCGCCGCGACCTCGATGCGTGTTGCAGCCCGCGAGTGGTGGGTGGGTGCCGCCACTAGTGTTCCATCTCGCCAGCGTTATTACAAGTGCATGGTCGTGTGGAGCCGCCGTCGCTGCGATTAGTAACGGCGAATCCAGCTAGGTAATTGCGGCGAGTTGCTGTCTTCGCGACGAATTGGAATTTCCGGCTTCTGCGCAGCGAATGCACCCGAGGCTGAAGTTCTCGACCACATACGAGCGCCTAGTACATGCGGCCCAAGCGGCGAATGATCGAGCACGTAACGTGTTGTAAGGCTGCCGGCCATCTCAACTCCACTGAACCGCGCGCGAACGAGATTTGCCACTTGTAGAGGTGCTGCCGATTCTTATCGCGAGTACTGCCTCTTGTCCGTCTCGATATGACCATTAAGATTTTGATGTGGTACACATAAACTAGATATGCATAGTGATTTGCTAAAACTCAACCAAAGTTAGGGTTTATTTTTAAATACACAGATTTTATTGGCTGGATATCCCCAGCGAGCCTTTTGTTCCCATAAATGCATAAAAAAACCTTGACTTGTTCAACACGTCCGCTTACTGTCAATTCCTCATTTAACGAAGCCAAAACAAAATCATCAGATTCACGAGGTTTTGCTGAATAGTTTGATGTGTCATTTGTATTGTGAAAACCGCACAGTTTGTCCGAAATTGGTTCCTATTTCCTTGATTTAGCGCAATCTCGTTTATATATATTCCCTATTCACAAAGCTTTACGCCTAATGAATGGTACTTATGTGGACTGTTTACAGCACCGATTTGTTTTAGCACTACCAACCACGGTACAGCGTTTATATCGCAAGCACGCTCAGTATGCCCATGTAAATGTGGCATTCCGAGCG
>JAADXW010001274.1:0-10610 GCA_023337975.1 Phytopythium ostracodes
GGCCGGTGCCGAACGTTTGGCGGAAATTACATAAAGCGACTGGTATGGGCGCGGGTCTTGCGGATGCGGGAAGTTCGAGGTGGACCCGCGGGCTGAATGATGCATAGTATGTACACGTTTAAATATGCGGGTTGGGTTGACTGGACGGGTTACTGATACAGACCGACCTCTCTATTGCAGCCTATATATTATTATACCCTTTCTTAAGAGATTATAATGATGGGCCGTCTTGACATAGATCTAAATAGATAGTACTACTATTTAATACCCCTAAAAAAGTGATGGTAATAAATTTTGCCTTATCGCAAGGGTGGTCAGTATTGGGAGGTCTAACTGTAGACCCGGATACACCGGATGGCAGGATGGACGCACCTGTCAAGGAGTGACACGTCAGTGTACCGTAGAAATGGATACGCTTTTTTGGGCTCTCCCCAAATGGTCGGCTCAAAGTTGGTCCAGCGCGCACAAAATGGGCGGCTTGACCCGGTTGAAGCGCGTGCATTACGTTGGCTCCGTGCCCTTCAAAGACGCCAAGGGCTTAAAAGGACGCGGTCTTGGTCTGTCTGGTGGTATAGTGGTAGTGTTACGAGCAGGAGGCGTGTTACCGCTTGTGGAGGCGGCTGAACTGCGGGACGTTGGGGTTCTTGGCGGGCGGCGGGGACGGCATGGGCGCGCGGCCGCCGGCTATTCGGGGCAGTGCGACGCCTCCGAGCCCGCTCATTGAGCGCACCGCGGCGTCTTTTGGCCCTGTCCGGCAGCTCGTAGACGAAGCTGCGCCGGCGGAAATCTCACTGCCCGCATTCGTCTTGAGATCCACGCGGGAGATGGACGGCAGCTTTGTCGCTGGCCGTGCCGCCGCCATGGCCGGCTTGTAGCTGTTTCCAGCCGCACTCGGAAGCACCAGACTCACCTGCGTGTTGGTCGCTCTCAGTGGCGCGCCAGTCGTCGCTCCCCCGCCCCTGCCGTCAGCCCGACGCGCTTGTGGTTGGTGCTGGGGCAAGGACGCGTTCAGACGACTGCCGCCCCTACCAACCGCCTGCAGACCGCTTCCGCTTGGGGCTCGCCGCTGGGAAACCACGTTGGCACTCCGCTGGTGGCTCTTGTGGTCCGGTGCGACCGCTCGCGACGCCGTCCGCGCCGTCGTCGAGGAAGGCGCGGGAGGCCGCTGCAGCATCTCCTTGCGCTTGTCGAAGCCCCTCTTCATGTCATCGAAGCGCTGCATGTGCGGGTTCAGCGCCGAGACGCGCTTACCCGAGGCGGCGCCCATGGCGGGCGCGCGCACCTTGGGCGGCGGCGGCAGCCTTCTGCTCGCTGCGGTGGCGCTGGCGCTCGGCTTGCCGGCAGCGCTGCTGCTACCGGCGGTGCGCGCGTGCGAGTTGGCGGCCTTGCGCTGAGCTGCCGCCTGCCGCTTCTTATCGAGCCAGCCGTCGATGACCACGTCCTGCTTGAGCGCCCGCTGCTTGGCCTCACTCGCCTTCTCGTTCTTGAGCAAGGTGCGCCGCTCGCGCTCCGTCATGCGCCGCATCTGCCGCTGCTTGCTCTCGGGCAGACTCGTCAGGAACGTCTCGCTCCTGCCCGGCGCTCCCGAAGCGAGGCTCCGCTTCTTGGCTGCGGCGAGCTGCTGCACGGGTCGCTTCTTGGCTGTCCCCCCCCTACCGCCGCCGATGAGCGCGTCCTTGGCCCGCGCCTTGCTCGCGCCCGGCTTGACGGCGTATACGGTGCGTGAGGGCTCGTACGGCCCGCCGCCGCTCTTGCGCTTGGCGAATCGCACGTTAGGAAACACCGAGCCCATGACAGTACCGTCGACGTCCGCCTCTACTTGCTCTTGCCCGTCGTCCAGATCGTCGACGCCCAGCCCGGCGTCTTCGAGGTGGCGGATGCGCTTCTCCAGCTCCATGAGCTTGCCGAGGCTGCCCACGACCTCCGCGTTTGCCCTCCCGCCACGGAGCTGCGCGTCCGCGATCCGCTGGTAGACGCTGTTGGGCGCGGACGTGCGCTGTTGCCTCTGCTGCTGCGCGTCCTCCTCTTGGTTGCTCGAGCGCTTGGCGGCCGACCGCGCCGCGCTCACGAGCGGCGGATTCAGCTCCTGCACCCGCTCGCGGTACTGCCGCCGGCGGCGCTGTGCGTCCTCCTTCTGCGCTATGGCGTCCTTGAGAAGCCGCAGGTGCTGGATGTGGCGCTGCACGTCGTCCTCGAGCCTGGCCTCGTCGCGCTGCCCCTTGGCCTCGAAGTCGCGAAAGAACTCCGAGTTGACCTCGAGCGGCCGCAGCTGCTCCTCCTCGACGAGCTGCTGCATGCGCTGCGCGCGCTCCTCGCGCTCGTCGAGCATCAGCGAGCTCGCGAACTGCGCGTCTTCCTTCTTGGTCTTGCTGGTCTTGATGATGGCCGCCTTGAGCGCCGCCTCGTTTGCCAGCTTGTGCCAGTTGAGCAGCTTCATCTCCTGCTGCAGCTCCTCCGCCTGCGACGTCGCCGGCCTGCCGCCCTTGCCGGCCCTGGACGTCGCCACCGCCATGCTCAGCTTGCGGCTGACCTCGAGCCGCGGGTCGTCCGCCTCGCCATCTTCGTCGAACTGCTGCTGGTAGCTGTCGAGCTCGCGCACCCAGCCCGAGTAGTCGGCCGCCGCCGCCATCGCCGCGTCTCGTGCCTCGTATCGGAACCTTTTGCGGCAATCGCCGCGTAGACAACACGGACGCAAGCAGCGCTTTCAATAGGCGAGAGAGAGAGAGAGAGAGAGAGAGAGAAAGAGAGAGAGCAGGGGCGAGCGCGGCGACACCAAGACGGCGCCCAGCCCAGTATTTATAGCGCGCGCACGGCTCCAATTATAGATACATAGCCGAGGGGAGGGCGGAAGGCCTTGTCGAGGGACCAGAGGTATATCCGGCCATGCAATGGCTTGAGGCGAATGAGTTTTGACAAGTAGACCAGCGCCCGTACTCGAGACGCACGTCGTCTAACGGTGGAGTGAACGAGCGCGGCGAGCGGGACCTGGACGACAAATGTAGCCATCTTTTGAACGGGTATCTCCTGGCCGTTATACTTGTGGTTTGTATAGGTCGGAATGCGACGTGTGGCGGTTGGTCACTTCAACGTGGTGTGGTTGACTTTGAGCGCATGCACGCTCACCGTGTTCTGAGCAGGTTGTGAGTATATATGACCGTGTTTTGGTGCTGGCGAATAATTCGGACGACACGGTCGGAGCGGCATCCATTGCAAAGTACCTGTATCAATACGTACATCTCGAATATTGATATTTATTGTAGTGCAAACATTATAATAAAAATCTTTATTAATAAATAATGTTATTAATACTTATGCGACATAAGGTTATGGCTCCCGTCGTGCCGCCACGCCATCTGGTTTCACGGCCCACCCGAGTCTCGGTGCGGAGTCGAGACGCGAAACGCATGCCTGGCCCCACACCGCACCCCGCCCCGGCCCGACCCCACCCTACGGCGCAAATTTCCCATTTCCCACGACGCGACGCGCAATTATGTACCGGTACTCGCCCCACCCTTCGTCGTCCGGATGGATCACCCGATGATATACACCCTCTATACAGTCAGTTTGTGTAGTCGAAACCCCCTCTTTCGCATTGCAGGGCTGGCAAATAAGAGCCGAATGTGCATTATTCGGCTCCTCCACACACCCTCTTTCGAATCCCCAAGCAGTGTTTTCACTTACAGTACGGTTCGGTATACACTGTACAGTACTATACGTAGGCGGATTGGTGGGGGTCGTCCTGCGTTGACAACGCGACGACGGGAGACACTTGGTTTCAGTATATATCAGACCCCTTGCGCTGACTGTCAAAGTGGAACGACTCGTCCCTACCGTATACTATACGCCGTATACTCCTAGCCGAGGAATGCATCAATTCAAGCTCTGACCCAGTTACAAACCCCCTACGCCCCGCTGTTTTATACGCCTCCCCTATTGTATTTAGTACGGTATGATACGTAGGGCGCCCGGGACGCAAACGAACAGCTGGGGCAGGCGGGGAAGGGGACGGACCAACCCCCGCCCACTTGGACAAAGTATACCTGCGCTGGCTCTTCGCGCCCGCCCCCTCCTTTCCTCAGCCCCGCTCGGAACGTGGCGGACGGCAGGGGCCCAAAAGTCAAACAGCACGACCGCGCACGGGTAGAAGAGCGAAAGTTCCGTCCCCCAGTCCCCGAGTCAGTGCGTACATTAGCAGGTATCAGCGAAGCGAATCAGGCCAAGAAGATGCAGGTGCTGTCGGTGCGCGCGCTGGCGCTGGCGGCGGCGGCCGCGGCGGCCCTCACGGCCTCGACCACGGCTTCGAACTCGACCTCGACTTCGACCTCGACCGCGACGGCAGCGTCCTTATCCGGGGCCTCGGCCTCGGCCTCGGCCACGACCACGGGCTCAGTCTCGTGCGTGTTCCGCTACTCGATGCCGACGGCGAGCAACATCCCGAGCGAGGTGGCGGCCGCGGCCAAGTCGTCCACGACGTCGACATCGTCCTCGTCTACGAGCGGCTCGTCCACCACGGACGGGTCCGCGGCCACATCGGGCAGCGTGGGCGACGGGTCCACAGGCACCGCCGGGACGGTGCACACGCCGGACGGGTCGGACTCGAGCGCCATGAGCGACGCCGGGGACGGGTCTTCTTCGTCCTCGTCCACGACGTCCACGCCCACGCCCACGCCCACGACCAAGACGCCGACGTCCACGACGGCCACGCCGTCCTCCACGACCAAGACGCCGTCTACGACCACGGCCACGCCCACGAGCACCACCAAGACGCCCACGTCCACCACCAGGACCCCGACCTCGACCACGGCCACGCCGTCCACGTCCACGACCGACGGGTCTACCGACGACGACGAGAGCACGCGCCGCCGCCGCCTTGCGGCCGAGGCCGGCGCCGCCACGTCCCTCACGTCCACCGTCTCGTCCACCGCGGCTAACGCCACCGCCCCTGTCACGGGTACGACGACGTCGCCGTCTTTGTCTTCGTCTAGTTTGGCGTCTAGTTCGTCATCATCCGGCTCGTCCGCGACTAGTTCGTCGTCACCCAGCGCGTCGGGCACCTCTACCACGACCACGACCACTTCGTTGTCTGGCTCGTCCGCTTGGTCGTCGTCCAGCTCCTCGTCGGCCGTGACGACCACGACGGTCGAGTTCACGTGCGACGCGGCCTTCTACTCGGCCTGGTCGTCCATGAAGCTCACGTGCGACGGCACGGCGCTGGACGTGGACGCGGCGGCCGCGCAGACGCAGTGCCTCATCTACTCGGGCACGGCGGACGGCACGGGGCTCACGGACCTGGCGACCTGCCTGTCGGTCTGCCGCTTCCCGGCGTGCAACAACGGCACCTGGGACTACACGGCGGACGATGGCATCAACTCGGACATCTACGCGGACCTGGACCTGCTGACGCTGCTCACGTACGCGGGCGAGAGCGCCGCGGTCGAGGGCGCCGTCACGCAGCCATTCTCCAACCTGACCATGTCGACCACGAGCCAGTGCGACTACACGAGCGACTCGTCCTTCAGCGCCTGCCAGTGCGACAACTACGTCGTCAGCGGCACAGCCTCGGGCAGCTCGGCCGACTTGACGACTGCGTCCAGCCAGAACTCGGCCTACACGGTGCCCAAGGACAAGGGGCTCGAGGACTCGGACCACTGGGCGGACGGCACGACCAAGACGACGGTCGACAAGGCCGGCATCGCGTCCACAGCCATCGGCAGCAGCGCCGCCACCGTCTCGGTCGTCGCCGGCGGCGTCATGTCGGTTGCCAGCGGCATCGTGGGCGGCACGTCGGCCGGCGTCGCGTCCGGCGTGTCGGCGGCCGCCAGCGTCAGCATCACCATGGCCGCTGTCGACCTGTGCCAGTTCAGCGTCATGATCAACCAGATGAACGTGGACGCGCGCCCGCGCTTCCTCGAGAACATGGGCAAGAAAATGTCGGCCTCGTCCTTCCAGTTCCTGCCCTTCGGCAAGACCCCGTCGTCGTCCAGCTCGACCAGCTCGAGCTCGGCCAGCGGCAGCGACGGCTCGGCGTCGTCCTCGGGCTCCTCCTCGACGCGTCGCCGCCTTGGCAGCTCGTCCGCGTCCGCGTCGTCCAGCTCGAGCGGTTCGAGCTCGTCCAACACGACCTCGACCGTGCAGGGCATGGAGAAGTACGCCGACCTGATCGGCGTGCAGGCCGACATGCTCTTCTACCTGACGGTGGCGGGCATCGGCTGTCTGATCGCGGCACTCTTCATCTGCTACGCGATCGCCATGGGCGCCGCGTCCTTCTTCGTGAGCGACTTCCCGGCGTTCCGCAAGAAGTGGCTCGACAAGGCCATCGGCGTGCTCATGATGATCCTCATCCTGTCCGAGTACGCCATCGGCGCCACGGCAATGTACCAGATCTGCTACTGTATCGACAACTCGTCCATCGACGCGAGCTTTGTTCTGGCCATCGTCGCGCTGCTCGTCATGGCCTTCGGCACCATCCTTTTCGGCATCTTGGTGATCCGCAACAACGAGGAGGAGCTGCGCGACCTCGGCACCAAGCACCACTTTGACAAGAAGTTCCACGCGCGCTTTGGCCCGCTCTACGACGAGTACAGCTTCGAGGGCCGCTTCTTCTTCGCGCCCAAGCTCATGCTGGCGCTGCTGTGCGGCATGACGACTGGCATGGTCTGGATCCAGGGCCTGTGGCAGATCATCGTGCTCATCGGCTTCCACATCGCCTTCCTCTTCTACCTCGAGATGAAACAGCCGTACCCGACCGCGTTCGTGCAGAAGACGTCGTCTTTCGTCATCATCATCAAGATCTCGGCGCTCTTCCTCTCCTTCTTCCTGCTCTCGTCCGCCACGAGCTTCAATGAGGACATCCCGGACGACCTGCGCGAGGGCGTGGGCTTCGCCATCGTCGGCCTCCAGGTGCTCGTGCTCGTCGCGCTCATGATCCGCCAGGTCTACATCTTCTACCGCACCTGGAAGCTCAAGCGCGACGGCGGCGCCGCGGCCGAGAACGACGACGACGACAAGGCCGGCACCGCTGTGGTCACCACCAACAACCGCGACGGCGCCAACGATCCCTTCTTCTCGCTCGGCGAGCCCAACCGGCAGTTCCAGACGCAGCAGGCGCACAACCAGCAGCAGCAGCAGCAGATGTCGTACCGGGAAAACTCGGTCGTCATGCTCGGCGACGACGCGTACGGCTACCAGCAGCAGCAGCAGCATCAGCAGGCGCTGCGCGGCCTCCAGCCGCCCGCCGGTCGGCGCACGGCGTCCGTCGTGGTGCACGACGGGCCCGGCGGCTACCGCAGCAACGAGGTGTCGCTGTAGATGGAGCAGGCAGAGCAGCACGAGTAGTGTGCGTGCGTGCGTTTGTGTTCGGTATATGTGGGAGACGCGTTCTTGACGGCGTCGTCTCGATTTTTGATTTAAGCCCCAACAACAACCGACAGGCCGAGCGCAAGGCCTTCCGTGATTTGCATCATCACTTCTTTCTCTGTGCAAAGTGTTGCGTTTTGTGTATTAACGTGCCATACCGTCCAGCAAGTTACTGTGACTCACCTCGCGCGTCTCGACATGGCGCTGCTATCGCGTCTTCCCCCGCGCTGACACCCTCTCTCCTCTCATCTTCTGCTGCTCAACACCTCTAACACGCCTCGCGTCTCTAGTTCTGCTGCGCGCGCAGCTCCTCCTGGATCTCGTCGATCGTCTTGCCCTTGGTCTCCGGCACGTACTTGACCGTGAACACGAGCGACGCCACCAGCGCGAGCGCAAACGGCACGAACGTGTACTCGCCCAGCGAGCTCTGCATGGTCGGGAACACGAGGCCGACGATGAACGAGCACGTCCAGTTGATCATCGTGGCGATCGACATGGCCGTCGGGCGCGGCTTGGCCGGGAACATCTCGGCCACGATCAGCCACGGGATGGGACCGAGGCCGATCTCGAAGAACCAGACGAACAGCATCACGCCGCCGACGCTCACGACGCCCGAGAAGGGCAGCAGCTTGAGCAGTCCGAGGGTCAGCACGGCACACGAGAAGATCATGCCCGCCGACGAGTACAACAGCAGCGGCCGGCGACCAGCCGTGTCCATGAGTACGAGCGCGACCATGGTCGAAATGACGTTGACAGCCGACACGAGCGTGGCGCCCACGAGCGGGTTCTCGAGCCCGACGTTCTGGAAAAACGAGCTCGCGTAGAACATGACGGCGTTGATGCCGCTGAACTGCTGCGCGAGCTGCAGCGTCACGCCCACAATGAGCGGCAGCCGGATCGACTTGTCGAACAGCACCTCCCAAATACCCATGTCGCTCGACTCGTTGTCGCTGGCTGAGCAGATGCTGTCGATCTCCTCGTACACGTCGTTCGAGCCACGGAGGCGACGCAGAATGTCGGCGGCTTCCTTCGGGCGGTTCTTGGTCAGCAACCAACGCGGACTCTCCGTGAGCAGCGACGCCAGCGCGAGCTGCAGGAAGCCCGGCACAGCCGTGAACCCAAAGAGCACGCGCCAGCCAGGGTTAGCGAGTCCGTCGCTCGGACCGCGGAAGCCGAACGCCATGAGGTCGGCGGCCAAAATGCCCGTGACCATGGCGAGCTGGTAGGCCGTGCCGAGCGCACCGCGGAGGTTGGGCGGCGCAAGCTCTCCGAGATACAGCGGGACGACAACGCTGACCATGCCCGAGGCGAAACCCACGAGGAAGCGGCCGAAGATGAGCGAGTACATGTCGACCGAGAAGCCCATCATGGCACCGGCGACGATGAACAGGAACGAGTCCAGCAGCAGCGCCTTCTTGCGGCCGAGCGCGTTCGTAACGCGGCCGGCCACGAGCGAGCCGATAGGTCCACCGACAGCGAAGACGGACACGCACACGGCCCACTGGATGTCCGTGTGCCCCGGAAACACCACGCCCTGCTCAAGCATACACGTTGGTCACGTCAGACAACCCGTCGATCATTCACATGCTGGTTTTTGGGAAGAAGAACGCACCGGGCTGATGCCGCCTGTGACGCCCGTGTTGTAGCCGAACTGGAACGCGCTCATGAGCGCCACACAGCTCGAGAGCAGCAGCGGGTACGTATACCCGGGCTCCGGGAACTCGTCCTCGGCGCCCAGCAGCGGCTGGTCCTCGCCGTACTGCAGTCACATTCATCAGGCGACGCGCTCGTCCGTTAGAATCATAATTGCAGCCTCCACCACTCCCGAATAGCAGCAAGCGCACCTTGACGAGGTTGGTGAAACTGCCCCACGAGCTGCGCGACTTGAGGTTGGAGAAGCTGCGCTCGCGCTGGAACGACTGCCGCCGCATGCCGGGCAGCACACTGAACGGCAGCTCCTGGTACAGCCGCTTCTGCTCCTCCACTGCGCACCCACACATCATACCACACGCCACGCGCCCGTCAGACATCGTTACCTCTCACACCACCGCCCAACCTCCCGGACGCACCATAGAACTGCAGGTTCTGCGCCGTATTGGAGCGCTTCTTGAGGCCCTCGGCCACCTTGATGTCGGCCCACGAGCCGCCCGTGCCCAGCGCTACGTCGCTCTGGCTGTGCTGCATCTTGGCGCGCGCGTCGGTCGCCGTGGTCGCTTCTCGATACACTGCTAATGCAGCAGGGAAAGCACCGTCCTTTCTCGGTTGGTTTCCGTTTTGGGAGGCGGCGGGTCGTGTGCTCGCGCGAGTGAGTTGGGCTGTGCGCCTTGTCAGCGGCGGGGGAAAAAGATCCGTCGCGACTGTCTCGCCTCGCGCGGCGAGGTCCGGTACGATACGTAATATTTATTCAAAATGGTAATGATTGCTGACATGACGAATTATTAGCGGAGAGGTGTGCTGCACTAACTTCACTTTCGCAAGTGAAGCGAGACAATACAACTGAAACGAAAGGTTGCAGCGGAGGGAGAGAGAGCGAGAGAGGTGACGCGAAGGTTGTCGGATCGAGGGGTATATTGAATCCAAGATGCAAGCGTATCGTATCTTGCCGCTCACGACGAGACGGCGGAAGATGCTCAGTTCTTCCACCCTTCACTTATTGCACCGCTTTTAGAAATTCAGTAGAAAATCTCCTCCTCAATGTAAAATCAGATTCAAGTAAAAGACATATTCAAGAATTACCCAAACAAGGTGGGCTTACAAGCTTTCATAAAAACAAGGTGCAAACCATTATAGCTGTTGTTGATGCGGACGTCAAGCGGCCGATTACCGTAAAACCGAATATGTATCCGACAGCAATGTGACGGATAAGATAGCTTTATCTTTAACTTGGTTAAAGTATTGCAAATTATCACGAATAATTATAAACTTCTATAAACTACACTTCTCTGCAAAAAAATTTCAGGATGTTGTAGCCAACTAGCCGATGTTGTCGCCGGCATTTGGGTTGCCGATCACCTCCAACCACACAAATCATACAATAAAGGGAGTATGTTTGGCATTACTGATTGCTTGCTCAACCACTGACAAATTCTTGAAGCCAGAAGCAAAAATAAAGTGCTGGGCAAAAATATAAAAAATGCCATTCTGTAAAGCTTCTTGACCAATAAAAGAGCGAAGAAGCTGAAAATTGCTGAAAACACTTCGATAATCATGTTTAGCATGTGGGTGACATTTTTTTTCTCAGTTTGATTTGATAC
>JAADXW010001275.1:0-10591 GCA_023337975.1 Phytopythium ostracodes
CCCCCCCCCCCCCCTCGCATTTGCTCTCAATTTTTTCTCTAACTTCGGCCCACCTGTAAATTAAAGGCTTCCTCCCGCGAATGGCTTTGTGAGGGAGCCCCTCGTAGAAGTGGTCGATCGTTCGAGCCATGGAGTGCTCATCCAGAAACTTCAAGGCATCGCGCTTGTGCGCGTACGTGAACGGGATGCAAACACCGCGGGTCGGACGCCATTGCGTCCTCTTCACGTTTGTTCGCCCAGGCATTTATCGAACTGGTCTCGGACTTCATGCAGCGCACCGTGTGAGCCATCCATTGTAAGATACTTGACTAATCAATGGTTTACAAAAATGTAGAGTGAGCCTGTAAATTTCGAGTGCAGCTAAGGAGACAAGACAATTAGTTGTGTAACATGATTGGCTAATATAGAGGTGCGGCTAAGGAGCTAACGGATGCGGTATTTTGGACCCAACCGATTGTTCCTATTGGCTGAAATTGAACTGTCCGCTTTAAGAAAACGTCCGCCTTAAGAAAAGGATTGCGGTACTATTTGGGTGGTTTGATGACTGTGCGATCAGTTCCGTGGTGTCGCCCACCCGCATCCCTCCCTCTCATATCCACCCTCGGTTGTTCTCAGTTGAAGACAGTCCGTAAACAGGGAAAGCAAGCGAGAAAGTACACAAGTGAAGACTAAGACGAAGATGACGACGGAAGCGACGACAGTGCGCATGTCGCGCGAACTGTGGGCGCAGGCGGCGCCCCACGCGTTCCAGTGCCTGTTCCACCCCTTCGTGGCGGGGCTGGCGGCCGGTACGCTGCCCACGGACGCCTTCCGCACGTTCCTGCTGCAGGACGCGTACTACCTAACGGGTTTCGCCAAGGTGAGAGAGGAGCAGACGTTTCTCTTGAGGTCGAAAACGGTTTTTGACGCATTTTGCGGCTGGTTGTTCGAGCTTAGGCGTACGCGTACGCGTTGACCAAGGTCCAAGACGCGAGCCACGTCATGGCGCTGATCCGCATGCTGAGCGGCGTTGAGAAGGAGCTGGCGCGGACCCACGCGTCCTTCCTGAAGGTAATTGGCTGTAGCCGCCGTTCATCTCGTGTGCGTTGTGGTTCTGATGAGCGTAACTCTGCTTACTTTTCCATGTGGTCGTCGCGTTCTCAACAGGAGGACGGCGTCAACGTGTTTGCCGTCCACGACGACTCGCTCGCGGTGGCGACGAAGAACTACGTCGGCTTCTTGCTAGAGACCGCTTCGCACGCCGACGCCTCAGCCGCCGAGATTCTGGCGGCCATGACTCCGTGTGCTCGGCTGTACGCCTTCTTGGGTGAGAAGATCCATGAAGCCCAGGAAGCGATTCGCGCCGACGATGCCGAGAACTTGGAGCCGAATCCATACCAACGATGGATTGATGCGTATGCATGCCCCGAGTTCCAAGAAGCCGCTGACACCATGGAGCAGCTCCTGGATGAACTCGCGAGCATCGACCGCACTAACGTGCAGGTGCTTGCGGCTCGATACCACCGCGCTATGGGGCTGGAGCTGCGCTTCTTTGAGGAGTTTTTCCCGTTTCGCTGCTCTCGCGATCACTCGACAACATTGAGCCTGCATTCGATGCTATCGAGTCCGTCGACGGCGGTGGTGCTTCTTGACCGGCGCGCCAGCAACGCGTCGTCATCGGTGAGCGCATGCAGCTCGGTCGTCAAAGGTATTTACACTGAGTGCTTGTGTTGATGTGGTTGATTGTCTCGTTGGGGTTTGGTGATCGGCATCTCTAACGCACAATCAGCGAGGGGCGCCCTCTTTGTTGCTTCGGCAACAAATGGCTGAGAAGTTTACCCTTAGCACCTGATCCAGTTAATACTGGCGGAGGGACTGCTGATCCAACCCAATGTTGTGGCTTGTTCTTTGCTGATCTATTTCCCACGCACGCGCGCCGATGTGATGTGTAGCCGGCTGGAAGCTCTCGGGCCATCAAAGCGCCGAAAACGCTTTTGCGATGGACCTGATTATCAAGGGTCTGCTGACCGTGGTAGTGTCTTCAGGACCGAAAGCAGCATCTGATCAGCTTGCTTTGGTTTTCGCGTTATGTGCAGACATGCAGAAGCTCGAGACGCTGGACATCGAAAGCTACGACTTCGCTGCTCTCATCAAGGACATTGCTGGGCCGAACGATTTTGCTGGGGGCGACAACAATGCTGTGCACCACTCGGAAGCCTCCAACACTGGTCACGTGTTCCCGTTGTTGAGCGCTGTGATACTGGGAGCGCACTGGGAGCACGGTGTAGAGATCGAGAATGCAATGCTCGTGTTCAAGGCGACCCAAGTGGAGGAAGCTGCTGCTTTTGCGAAGACGCTCGCATTGAAAGGCGACTTCGCCTGGTATTCGGGATCTTGCGGCGATCCACAACCTGATGAGTCCAAGATGACGGAGGCGTTGACAGTGCCACGCGTGCTGACAATCGCCGGTTCGGACAGCGGCGGAGGAGCGGGCATTCAGGCGGACATGAAGGCGTGCGCGAACCTAGGGGTGTTCAGTGCGTCAGCAATCACGGCGGTGACTGTCCAGAACACTCATGGCGTTCACAGCATTCACGCGGTCCCTGTTGACACCATTCGTGACCAAGTTTCCTGCGTCTTGGGGGATATTGGGGCGGATGTTGTCAAGGTACGCATGCCTTTCGTTTCGTGGTGAACGTGCATTTGCACCGTCGTGTCACCTCATCCTCTAATATCCTCTTCCTGGTTTTTCTTCCCCGGCTTCGTCGTCAGACCGGGATGCTTTTCAACGAGGAGATCATCCTAGCTGTTGCTGAGACTCTCCAGTCGCGAAACGTTCTTCTTGTTGTCGATCCGGTGATGGTCGCGACCAGCGGTGATCGTCTCCTCAAGGACGCTGCACGCCATCAACTCGTGATGTCGCTCTTCCCGCCCGCGACAATTATCACCCCGAACATTCCAGAGGCGTCTGTGTTGGTAAGACCTTGAACGATTGTTGTTCATTACCACGAGCTTTCTATCATGGTGGTTGGCTTGTTATCTTAACGTTGTTTTGTCGCCCTCCTCTCTTTGAACAAGCTGGAGGGTCGCCCGATCACCTCGGTGGATGAAATGAAGGCTGCCGCGAAAGATCTGTCGGCACTTGGACCTTCGTTCGTGCTCGTCAAGGGGGGCCACCTGCCGTACGCGTCCGGCGGAAACGACGGCATCGACAGCGGTGGTAGCCACCACCAGCAAGTGCACGACGTCTTGTACGATACTGAGCGTCAGCAGTTCCACGTGATCTCGAACCCAAAGCTATCGACCAAGAACACCCACGGAACTGGATGCACGCTAGCCTCGGCTATCGCTGCGCAAATGGCGATCGCCGTTGCTGCATCGGGAGGAAACCGTGCCAAGCTTGACGTCGTGAGTGCGGTCAAGGCCGCAATCGCGTACCTTCACCGCGTTTTGAAGCAAAGCCAGCGCTTGCAGCTCGGCAGCGGCGACTCCCAGCCCATGCTCCACGTCGCGTAGATGTTGCTGTTGGCTCCTCTCCCACCGCGATCTACGGCGTTATCGCGCTGATCAGCCGTTCAAGACGGCATTCCATGTGTGTCTGCAGCGTCAACCTCCCGGTTCCATCGCTCGCGTGAAGAAGCGAAGGCTAGCGATGATATTCCAATCAATTCAAGCCAGGTTTGACATGCTCATATTCTCCTCATTATGCGATGGACTGTTCGCGTTCATCTCGTGTACGTCGGTGTCGTGTTAGATTACAGTGCGTTGGCGACACCGACGGCGTTGACATAGCTTAGACAGATATAGTACTGCGGGCTCTCGACCGAGTCGGCGGGATCCTCTGGGTTGTGGTAGTGATGCAAGTTGTGGTGCAGGTAGTGGTCGTCGTGGTGGATCCAGGGCGGCAGCTGGATGGTCTCGCGCTGGTATCGCCCGACCAGGTTGACGCGGATGAGGCCGCCGCGCGAGAACAGCACCTTGCGCGGCAGTTCAAACTCCTGCAGCGTCATGTCGTTCTTCATGGTGTAGACCGGCGAGCAGTACACTGGAACGACGTCTCGCTGTTCGCGCCGGAAGAAGTGGAAAGACACGCACTCGGCCGCGAACGCAGGGCTGCCCGGAAGTCGGAACGCGCGGTACGGCACGATCTGCACGCGCTGCACGAGGCAGTTGTCGCGCGCGGCGTACTCGATGAAGTCCTCCGTGAAGGGCGTCAGCGACGGCATGCTGCTCCAGTAGCAGCACGAAGTGGACGTCGCGTTGCACCCGCACTCGATCTGCGCGCCCTCGGCGATGCAGCGGATTCCTTCGTCCGCGTTCGCTTGGTCTTCAAACTGCTGCGCATCGAACGGTGCGCGCGCCTGCGACTTCTGGATTGACAACCAGCACCGCGACAGCATCAGCGTGTTGGCCGGCGACTCACACGGCCGGTCGTACGACGAGCATCCTGTTCCAGCACGTACTCACATGTAAGCGGATGATCGAGGCTGACGGCTTTGTGGATGACAACAACGCACCATGGACGTTGACCAGCAGACTCTGCTCGCGCTGGACAGGGATGGTGCACGCCAGGCACGCGAGCCGCTTCCAACGACGCCTGACCTGGGCTATGACTCTGTCTGCAGCCTCCAGTGCCCCGCCAGCGTCGCCTGCAGCTGCTTGGATCCCCATTAAACCCGACAGAACAGGGTCGCCGCCATCCAGCACGACGCGTTGGAGTGCATACTCGCGCCAATACCCTGCGAGCCACACCATAAGCATCAGCGTTTAATCCCCAACCAGCAACGATCGACAGCGTCGGTACGCGTGTGTAAGGCTTACCTGATGCACTGATGCGCCCGCGGGCGTCGACACTGACGAACTCCAGATGGTGGACGCTGTGGTGGTCCAGATAACTCAGGACGACGGTTAGCAGGGACCGCGGCAGCTCCAGCACCATATCGGTCTCTTCTCAAGTCAAGTCCGGTCGGTGGTGGTGGTGCCGCGCGTCTGGTTGAAGAGGCGACCTCTGTGTCCTGTGCGCTCGATGGCTTAACGGATTGTGCACTCACTCACGAGCGGCGATGGTCGCCTGATGCCGCCGATGCAGACGGACAAGTGCTTGATTGTCCGATTGGATTGCTGGTCGCTTGGAGCGCGCGAGTCGCAGACTGGCGGCGGCGGCTACGCACGCGCCAAGCGAGAGACGTGTTGCTGTACTGTACACGGCGTGGACACTGGACAGCGCGTGTAAACGCGGCGGCCCCGCGCTGAGAAAAAACGAAAGCTGAGGGGTGCGTCGCGTGCGAGCCCGCGCGAGATGGACCAGTCGCGGGGCGAGAGAGCGACGCGTGCGACCCGGCAGGCGCTTTCATCAGGAGGAGGATGGAGCTGATGGATCGCTCGCTCGCTCCTCCCATTCCCTTTTCTCCCCGCCTGGTTTCTCGCGGGGAGCGTCCCGCCCTCGCTCCTTCCTCTTCCCCATCAATCAGGAGCAGCATTTGGCGAATCAATCAAGTCCAGCGGCTATTTAACCGCGTAACACTTAACAGGTAGGGTGACGGCGCCGCGTCACATATCAGTTGCTCAAGGCCTTGGACAACTGAGTGCGAGGTGATCTTCCTGCCAGCTTTCCAAGAGGCTCATAATAATCCTATGAGCCATATTATGATATTATTGGATCTTGGCGCTTGCAGGGTCGATCAAAGCTTGCTGCTGCCCGCCGCTGTGTGTGTATCTATGCACGCTGCTCATGCGAAAGCACGAGCACGAGTGGAAAAGTTTATCTCAAAATTTGCCGCTTTTTTTTCCGCGACTGACGACACCTCCCCAAGCAGCACGACGTGCGCAACGCAGCCGTGATGGACCCTCCCGCGTGCGAGGCGTCCCCTAGGGACCCCATGCGCATCGTCTGTGTTACGCAGACTGCATACTGTACATCGGTACTCGTAAGGCACGTGACAGCGTCGCGGGCGGTCAACATCGCGTGCGAGGAGGCGAACCTTCGAGGAAGCTACTGTACGATATCCTGCACACCTACAATCGCGCCCTGAGGCGAGGATACAGCATGAGCATCGAACACGGATGATATTGGTACGTGCTCAGGACGGTAGGAAGGTTCTGCAGAGTTGAATGCCCACGTTGGATTTCTTCCCAAGGCGCAGTTCAGTACAGTATACAGTGTAGTGTAGATGACAACGGTGGACAAGAGTGCAGGCCAAACAAAGCCCAACGCGAGGGGGGAGGAGTGGCGTTCTCGATGGAGACGTCAGTGCAAGTGTACGGTACAGCGATACATTATCCTACTGCTGCTTCAGGTCAGGGGGGATCGCGATGGCTTCTTTCCCACACTACTCGAGTACGGTACAATCGTTGAGCTCTTGGTCTGCCAAGTGAGCTGCCCCCGGCGATCTGATTCGTTGGCGACAAATGAGACACGGTCAATTGCCGCAGGCCGTGCTTGCTTGCTCATCGCGCGCCGTCTACTTTTGCTCATCGAACGGCAGCGTCGATCGCTCCGATACATACGGACGGAGGTTCAAACCGTTAGGTTAAGTTACGCAGAGGCAGCCCGGATGATGCGTGCTTAGCAGCGGCATTTGCAGCGGCGCACAACGTAGAATAAGTACAGTACACAACACTTGGTTGAAGGTGGTTGGTTCGCTGCGCCGCTAAATCAAGCACGCTGGTTGAAGCGCAACGTCGTGCGTGTTCGCCCAGCAGCAACCGCATCCCCAACTGCTGGTGACGCGGGCAAATGGCGGACACCAGCAGCCCGAATTAGCTTCTTGTTCGCAACCTTGCATCTTTGTTCGCTCAGCAAACCAAACGGCGAGTCCGTCGATTGGCGAAGCGGCATCTGTCGCCACGATGGGGGAAAAAGTATCAAGTGCTTCTCTCGACCAAAAGACCCATGTCTTGAAGTGGTGAGATGCGACGGCGCCCTTCGGACAGTTGACTCGCTCGCTGGATTTCTCGCTTGGCAAGCCTCGAGGGCACTCGCTCCAATACAAGCAAAGCCGGGAACTGTGACACCCGTGGGACGACCAGGGTTCGCTGTTCCAATTGGCCCCCACGAGGCCATTCAGCGCATCACCAAGCGCGAATCTCGGTGGACTCGGCCCCTGCAGACTGCAGTACAGTCGCAGCGACAGTTCGCGTCGCCAAAAGTAGTGGTCCGGTTGACTCGCCTGCGGATGGATGATCAGAAGCAATCAGCGCACTCGGGGCGTGAACACGACGGACTGCATGCTACCCAGTGCCGCTGCCAATGACGGCACAGCATTCAGAGATACTTCGAAGTATGGAGCAGACCACCTGAGAATGTCTTGCGCGTATCTTGGGATCGGCACTTCCGACTTACCTGGATACCCTTAGTATCGAATGCACTCTCAATGGCTGGCGTTTAGTCAGTGTCGAGCTCATGTGGAGTGTTAGATCCCCCAGTGGACGGCCACGCATGCAGCCAACTAACAACGTGGACGCGTCTGTACATTGCTCATGGTGATCAGAGACCTCTTGACATGCTGACGTGGTTGTTAGTCGAGCGTGGTTGACACAATATACTTGGAATGAGTATGCCACATTCATTTTCGCACTGCTCGGTGGGTACACATCGGTGGCTACCACTACACAGGAGCTCACCTCGTTCTTCTTAACGACGCACACTGAAGACCAACGGAGACGTCAATGGAAGCCGACGCAGGCGCGACGACCGCCGCCGTCGTTGGCGCGCTAACGAGCGAGCTGCTGCGCTCGCTCCGCGGCCAGTGCGAGGGCGACAGGAAGCCGCGGTACTGCGCCCACACGGTCTTCCGCGGCGTCTTCGGCCGGCTCGCGGCGGTAAATGACGTCCTCGTGGCGGCCCAAGCAGGCGGAAACAGCCAGGAGCGCGAGCGAATGAGCGCGTTTGAGCACGAACGTGCGCGCGCGACCGTTTTGGCGCTCGTGGAGACCGTTCACAGCGCTTTGGCGGTCGAGTCTCTGACGCTGTCGCGGATCCCAGAGACTGGCGGGGGCGCTGATAGATGCTGCGCGGCCGAGGCCGATGCCGAGGCCAACCGGTATGCGCTGCGCTCGATGGTGCTTGCGCCGTTTCGAGTAAAGTTCGCGCGTGAGCTGCACGAACGCGTCACTCCCATCGCGCGCCATTGGGGGATGGAGCCCCTCCTCTGCAAAGCGGCGAGCACCGCTCCAGAACCAGAGCGGGAGCTCCACGGAGGGGACGACCAACCAGATGAGCAAGGAGGAGGATCGTTATTCGACGCTGATGACGCGCTTGACTGAGAGGGGGCATGGGAAGCGGATTGCCACACGCAAAGACGCCTCTATCACGCGCTGCTGGACCGGCTCGTGCCGGATGAAGGCCAGGGCCTCACGTTAGCTGCCGCTCCCACCAGTATCGATGAGACGAGCAGTCAGCGATCACCGGCGGTAAGCGCGATTTTGCGACTACTGCGTGAGCAAGGGGGACCGCTGCTAGACGATGAGCATCGCAACCTTCTTCATCGCGTGCTCGTGCTCTTGGAGAACGCTCCGAGCGTTCACCGCCTGGTTTCGCCGCCTGAAGAGCAAGAGAGATGGAGGCGACTGGCCACCGTCACCGACAAACTGTTGTGGCGATCCATTTATGAGCCAGTCAGTAGCGGGAGCGCTGCGCTTGCGGTTTCTTCGGTGCGCATCAAGCCAAGTTCCGCCGCAAGCATCTCCTCCGATGAGGGCGGAACCAGTAGTACAAGCAGTGGCGACAACAGCGCAGCGGTCAATACGCCGAAATGGCTGATCCCGGCTCGCGAAGTTGCCTTCATCGACGAGCTGACCAACGAATCACGACGCGCGCGAGGGATCGTGGACCGCTGGCTTGACGCGGACGTACTCTTCAAGCCGATTCGCCTCAACCGATGCGCTGCCATCCTCGGAAGAGCAACTAAGGCTAAGGGATCGTCATCTCTTATTGCGGAGGTTGAGCGCTGGTACCGACTGAGCCATCCGTACGTGACCAAGCTGTCTGACGTCTTCCACAACGGAGAGCAGAGCTACTGCGTGTGCGAGTACGAGAAGTGGGGCGCGATAGACGAACTTGCACAATTCGCAGACGACATTGAAGTGTGGCAGCTGTTGTATGAGGCCGCGTTCGGGCTCCAGTCCTGCATGCGGCCGGTATTGTCCACGGGAATCTACGCCCCTCGAGCGTCGTCGTGGGCTCCGACGGCAGCGCGAACATTGACGGCATCGGCACGCGCTCATCTGTCATCGACAACTCAAAGCTGATCGACTATTGCTTTGACGACGACCTATCTCGATGGGCCGCACCCGAGTGTCTACGAGGCGCCTTCGGGTCGTTTGAGTCGGACGTTTACTCGTTCGGGGTGGTCATCATCGGCGAGTTCTACGGACGCGGGAGGTTGCCCTGGGTAACGAGGAGTTCTCGGTGCAGACCGCGCAGCAAGTGGCTGAAATGGGCGCCCTCCCGCCTCGGCCGCAGCTGCTGAACGACGATGAATGGACGCTCATTACCCAGATGTGCGCCTTCGAACCCAGCAAGCGGCCGAGCATGTCAAGTGTCCTTGATTCAATTGCTGCTATCAGTCAACAACAGGCAGAGGCCACCTCGGAAGCGGACAGGTTCAAGCGGGAGACGTGGGAGTGCATTTACAAGGCAGGCGTTGGTCTGCAGTACCGTCACGACGAGCTCCGCATGTTCTGTGGCGTGGCCACCAGTGTGAAGGCCGCTCTGTTCGTTCCGATCCGCAGTCGCTATGATGGTAAAGAATTGGCGACGTTCCCGACGCGAGAGGCGGCGTTGGCGGCGGGTAGAGTAGGTCATCTCTCTCGAAGGTGGCGCGCGCCCGAGACACTGACGAGCGAGCGCTCGACGATTGCCTCGAATGTGTACTCGTTCGGCGTCCGGATCATTGAGACCTTTACGCGCGACTACGCCTGGGGAAGTCGCACGCCCGACGTGGTGGCGGGTGATGACATCGTCCATAGCCGTCTACCGCGTAAGCCAGCATCGTTCTCCGCTCGTCAGTGGAATCTCGTGGAACGCATGTTCGCGCTCGACCCAGGCGCGAGATCCGCAATGTCGACGACGGTGACGGAGCTCTGCCAATTTGCCTACTACCAGACCGATCTCACCAGCAGCGATGATGGCTATACTGAGAATCAAATCGCGAGCGGCTCTGCCACGAGCTCAAGTAGCAGCAGCAACAACCAAGACGGGGAAGCGGGGCAAGGCGATGTCGACAGCATATTACTACCAGCTCTTGGTGCTCCAATTGACCAAGCTCTCCGAGACATGCGCGATCTGCTTGAGCGGTCCCCCGATCTCATGGTTGACGCCAATGAGGACGTATTGGCGCGCTTCGAGGACATCTACGAGCGCGCACTTCGTGGCAGACCTGCTGCCAGCGTTGGCGTGGGTGCGTTGAGCACGTTTTGCGATGTGTTGGTCCGCTTCTGGCAGTTCATCAACCAACGCACAGCCAGCCAAAGCAATTTGAGCAGTGCTGGACCGAGTCTCGAGTGAGACTCGAGCTCGGTGGCGGCATCAGCCAGTCGTAGCTGCGTGCGCAACAACTTTGTCTTCCACCGGCAGCTCGATGCGGTGCTGAATCAGCTTCATATCTCTCCA
>JAADXW010001276.1:0-10575 GCA_023337975.1 Phytopythium ostracodes
CCCAGAGCGCCAAGCAGCGATATCGCTCGTACACGCTGAACGTCATGCTTTTGTCGCTGCTCGCCGCCGTCACGCTGGCGCTTGTCGGGTACAAAACCGGTGACGACTCGTCTTCGGACGAATCGCTGGTCGATCTCGACAACATGCAGCCATGTTTGTACCCGACATGCCGCCTCATCCTGTACGTGTACTACCCGCTGCTGGCGTTTGGCTTCAATTTCATCTTCTACGTCCGCTTCAAGCGCACGATCGGCACGGCGTACCCGGTTTCGGCGACTGGACGCCTAAACAAGGTGGCGCTCTCGTATCTGGTGGTGTTCTTCATTTGCTGGGGCAGCCTCATCATCTCGACGGCGCTGACGGTCGCGAGCTCCTCGGGCGTGCCGGAGGTCGTGTTCTTCGTGCTCCAGTGCGTTTTCGACGTGCTAGGCATGTGCACGGCGGTGATCACGTTCACTAACTTCCACCGGTGCCGGAAGGCGTTCGACTTCGGACTGTCGTTGAAGGCCATCGACCCGAACAGCATCGAGTTTGACGACCCCGTCAACATCGTGGGCGAGGGCACGTTCGCTATCGTGCTCAAGGCAAGGTGGCGCCAAGGCGCTGTCGACAATTCGTTTGCGCGCTCGGTGGAAGTGGCCGTCAAGACCTTCAAGCACACGCAGCTCGAGTGTCTGGACCAGATCAAGGAGGAGGCCTACTTGTCGTCCCGCCTGGTTCACCCATGCGTCATGATGACATACGGGTGCTACACGAGCGGCATCAACTTGTACATTGTGTACGAGTACCTGGGCGGCGGCACGCTCCAGGACGTCCTGGACGCGAGTAGCCGCCTCCCCTATGCAACTGCGTTGCGCTACGCGCACATGATTGCCATGGGAATGCGGTTCCTGCACGGCCTCCCAGTCCCGATCGTTCACAGGTACGCCACCATTAATTTGCCCGTGAAACCAGGATGTTGTCGCTCATTTTTCTCCTGTGATTTTATCGCCTTCGCTGTGAAAACAGAGACCTAAAGCCGCTCAACTGCATCTTTGACTCAAACCGCGAGATGCTCAAGGTGGCGGACTTCGGCGAGTCCCGCCTGCTGCGTACCAAGGACGTTGTGCCGCGACGCGCCAACTTCTTCCCGTCCGCAGACCTGACGCTTCAGATGACCACCAACATCGGCAGCGCTTGCTGGGCGGTACGTTTGCGCTCGCTGTATCAATTCCAACCGTGCTGGCTCCATCTAATGATTTATTTCATGTGTTACAGGCTCCCGAGGTGCTCAAGGACGAGCTGACGTCTGAGTACTCGATCAAGATCGACGTCTACAGCTTCGGAATCGTCTGCTGGCAGCTGTATACTTGCCGCGTGCCATACGTGGAGATCCCGGGCAGCGTGCTGGCTGTCGCCGAGGCAGTGTTAGCGGGCCACCGGCCCGAGATCCCGAGCGACTGCCCGATACTGTTCGCCAAGATCATGAAGCGCTGCTGGCACGAGAGCGCGCTGCGCCGCCCGAGCTTCGACGATATCGTGCAGCTGCTCGAGATTGAGATGGCGAGCGAGGAGCAGCGACTTCGAGGTGGCGGAGACGGTGGTTTGCTCCCCTCGTCTACGTCGCACAAGGTGCATGCGATGCCCAAGCGGATGACGCGAGGAGTCGACCCGAAGCGGCTGAACAGCGACGACAGCCCCAAGAGCTGCGCCGGATCGGACCGCTCCAGGAGCGCCGACAAGTAGATGGAGACGACATAGCGCTTCTATGGTGAGCGGCCGCTATTTTATGAGCATCCCGACCGATGCCTGTCAACTTTTACGTGCGGGTTACGGCGGGTGGAGTGGTTGGAATGGATAATGATGAAGTTGCGCTGCATCTGTCTAGGTTATCGAATATAAATATAAGTGTCGTTTTCGCGAACGCAAAGTTTATACAAATATTTATCCTTTACAAGTACGGTATTTTCTGTTTTTACTGCTTTTGCGTTGTAAATATGGCACATTTGGTAACTTATTGGAGTACAATTTAAAAAGTGTCGAAAAACTTCTTTGATGAGCCCTCGTCAAGATTCAACACGAGAAGTTCGTGAAGCACGCTCGTTCACTGCATTGTTAACGGCCTCGCAGGCTCCTTCCTCACGCTCTGCTGCTCTCTTCCCTGCCAAAAAGGGGGTATGCTGGCTACACTTCAACCACAAGCGGAGACGACGGGGACGAGCTCTGGCTGCCGAGGAACGACGTCGATCTCGGTGCGGACGCTCCGCGGCTGCGTTCGAGGGAGGAGAACTGGTACGCAGGCGCGGCCTGGTGGCAACGAGCAGCACAGAGCCCTTACGTCAGCTGCAATAAACCGTTTCAACAGTCTCTCGCTTACGCTACGCAGCTAAACACCTACCGGGGCGGCGCTGATTGGCAGGGGGTACGAGATCTCGATCTACGGCCAGACAACGCATGAGACACGTCAGTGACGGGGCATGAGAAGCTGCCATCCAGACGACAGCTTGGCGCAGTCACGATATACCCAGGAGCGGCCGCACGCGCGCACGAAGCGCCACTCGACGCCCGTGCGCGCGAAGCAGGGGCGCTTGTTGATGCGCGCGACGAGCGACTGCACGTACTGCGTGGCCTGTTGCGCGCCGAGACAAGAGAAAATGGTATCAGCTCGTGCCGCTCCAGCTTCCACGCCACCATCAAGCGCGCTCACGTCTCGGATGCAAAAAATGGGGCAGAGCAGCGACGCGCCGAGCGTGCACGGGCAGCACGCGTAGCCGCAGCAGACGCAGAAGAAGCACGGCCAGTAGTCCTTGAGCGTGTTGTTGATCTGGTTGATGGCCGTCTCAAAGTCCTCCTCCTTGAGCTAGCAGCAGCGTCCTCACAGTCAATAGGACGTCGTTTACACGTCCCCGATGGAATGAAAACAGCACACCAAGTGGTTCAGCTCGGGCGGGAAGGTGTCGTCGTACTCGCGCGCGACGCCCGTGATGAAGCGCGCGCGCTGCGGATACAGTCGCACGGCGCCCAATTCCTCACGCCGCGCGTCCTCCTTCGCCAGCATGGGCGCCCGCGCATCGGTCACGATACTGGCACCCGAAGAGGACTCGCGGCCCTTTGGAGCCGCCATCTTCTTCCCAAGCGACTAAATTGATCTCGTCGCTTTGTCGGATTTGGATACGCCCGGCCCTTTTTGCGTTAGCTCAATGATACAGCACCGTTAGAGCGCGACCTTTCGGGTCTTGCAACGTTTGTGCAACATAAGCGTCATCAAGCAGCGTTATAACAACATTATTACACTTCAAGCAACGTAATGTGACTCTTCAAGATACTTTGGCGAGTAGATTTGGGGTGTCGGTCTCGATGGAGGTGGCGGCGCTGGTCGACGCTTTCTGCGCGGGTCTGCGCGGCGAGCGGCGGTGGCGCAACGTGCAGGGCGTGCTGCTCGAGTCCTTCCGGTCCGTGGGCGAGATCCTGGCGCTGCAGACACGCCGACTGGCCGCGGCGGAGGAGCAGATCGCGGCGCTCGACAGGTGGCAGCGAGAGCTCGAAAGGAAAGCGGACGCCGCGCCTCCAATACATGACGAGTATGAGGAAAAGGTGGCAGTGGAGAAGGCGCTTGCAGACGCGCGGGACAAGCGGCGCCAACGCGACGACCAGCGGGTGGACGAGCAGGTAGGGAGCAATCGCCAGTCTTGCGAGTTGTCAGACGGCTAACGCGCGTGTTAGGTGGCGAAGGCGGTCGATGAGCGTGCTGCAGTGCTGGCTGGCGAACTGCGTATAGAAGCGGAGCAGACCGTCACCACAGCGGTGCGTACGTAATAAATGGGCTTGCCGTACGCGGTTGGGAGGCTCACCGCGTCCTCTCATACGTGCAGATGACGGACAAGTGGCCGTCGCATTGCCGCGAGGTGGAGGAAAAGCTCTCGCAGCGGCTGGAGACCGCGTC
Source organism: Phytopythium ostracodes (assembly GCA_023337975.1). Classification (NCBI taxonomy): domain Eukaryota; phylum Oomycota; class Peronosporomycetes; order Pythiales; family Pythiaceae; genus Phytopythium; species Phytopythium ostracodes. Next base: position 3,923 of record JAADXW010001276.1, read on the forward strand.
GAGCACGTTGGTGCGGCTTTGTATCGTCACAGGGCGTTGGTAAAGCCCTCTTGGGTGCTGATGGAACTGAATATGCTGCGTGAACAGACCAGCAAGTTGGAGGCGCAAGTGTCGAGTCAAGTGGGGCAGATCGATGCGCAGCTGAAGACGCTAGCGGAGCAGATGAAGGCGCTCGAGTCGCGTCAGCCAGAATCGTCGCCGAGGCTGGAGGAGCGGCTTGACGACCTCATACTGGAGATAGAGCAGGTCAGTTGCTGTGGTCCGCCGAATCGACTTGGAGCTTGGATACGGCTCACGTTGCATTCGATGGCGTGCAGGGGGCGGCACGCGTCGTGGTTAAGAAGGTGGAGGCCGAGCTGAAGCAGTTGGACGGGCGGCTGACCACGCAACTCGCGTCATGGCGCGAACAGGTTGACCGGGGCTTCGCTTCGAAAGTCGACAAGGGCGAGGTGGTCAAGCTGCTCAGCCGGAAAATGGACACGCGTAAGGACCCGGCCGGGCTCTGTCTGGCAAACACTCAGGAGCTGTTGACCAAATAAATGACGTCTCGTACGAAATGTGGATGACAGTGGACGGCTGGAAGCAATTGGAAGAGAAGGCGAGCGCCTCCCGACTCGACGACGTGGCTGGAAGGCTCATGGACGCGGTCAGCGCCGTGCAACAGGCAGCCGCGAGCGAGCTGAGCGAGCTGCGCGGCGTTTGCGACGCCAAGGCAAACGCCGCCGAGTTCGAACAGCTCAAGTTCGGCATGGTACGTACAAGTGAGCCTCTCTCATGAAGTCCATGATAGAATCGTGCCATCCAACTCGCGTATCGTGTTGATTGTCCGCCAGCATGATCTGCTGGCGGTGGCCGAGTCCATGCAGAGCGAGATGTCGAGCGTGCGCGCGTTGCTCCAGTCGCGCGACGCGTCTACTACCCCTAAACCAACCATGTTGCGCAATGAAGATGCGCCGGCAGGTGATACCACGGCGCTCAGCTCAGAGCTCCAGTCGGTTGCGTCGCAACTGGACGCCGTCAAGCGCCAGCTGCGCGGCGAGCTCTACCAAGCGCGATACGTACGTCGGTCGATCGCTTTCAAAGAGTATCGGTGCGTGGTGCTAACGCTTTTAACACTGGATGAGGCACGCAGATCTGGAAGGACGGCGCGCCCAGCTGCAGGCAGACCATCAACTGGAACACACAGGTGCTCAACACCAACTCGGAGGTGTTCACGTGGAAGCACGGCTCGGACCGCATCCGACTGCTCGTCCCCGGGCTGTACCACATCCAGGCGTCGTTCTTCACGACTTTCGCGCCCACGGTCGCCGTGCGCGTCAACGGCGAGCCGGCCATGCGCCTCCAAACGTCGTCGCCGTCCTCGGCGTCACCTGTGCCTTCCTCGTCGTCATCGGCTCCGTCCCGCGCGGCAGGGATCGCGCAGAGAATACACCACAGTGCCGGCAACGTCGCCGGCCTGACGCTTGACGGCGTCTTCGCGCTCCCGTCCAACGCGCTGCTCTCCATCTCGTACGACATCCACGAACGCGCCCAAGGGCTGCTCAACATCCGAAAGCTGTAATGTACGTCTGCATGTTGAAATCGCCACACAAATCTACCTGCACTTCCGTTCCAACTCACGGGGGGGGGGAGGGGAGTGCCGTCGATCAAACTTTTACCAAGGGCGAGGCCCTGCGCGGTGCTCCCGACGATTTGGCGCTCCCGCTAGCGTTGGCCGCCTCTGTCTTGGCCACGTAGCTCGAGCTGGAGCGGCGGCGGCTGCGTCTTCGCGCGCGCTTCGACTTGCTGCCACCCCCTGCGTTGTTCGCCTTGTCTCCTCCATTCATCTCGACGGTCGTCTTCTCCGTCGTGACACTGACCGGTGCCGCGGCAGCAAATTGCGCTGTACTGCCGGATGACTTGCTCGCCGACTCGTTGGAAGAAGGTGGAGTGGCGTAGTCGCTCGTCGAAGAGGACTGATGCACTGACGGCTGAGCGTTTGCTTCCCTGTCGCTGGTGGCTTCTCCGCTGCTTGTTCTGGACATCGCAGCGATAGGATCCCCGACTGAAGCGCGTCCCGGGGTCTCGAGGCACTCGTACTCGTGCTGCAGCCGCTTGAGGATCGAGTTGGTCACCTTGAACGCGGCCGCCCGCGCGATCACCTCCTCCGTCACAGCCAACCGCGGCTGCTCAATGATGCCACAGCGTTAGCGCCCGAACGAGCTGGCATTCCTGATAGATGTGGTCATGCCATTGGATCCTACCGCGTAGTCCTGAAGGTCGAAGAAGATCTGCGGGATCTCGTCAAAGCCGCTCGCGATCAGGTGGTGCTGCCACACACAGTCGGTCAGGCATCGCCCAAGGCCGAGGTAAGCAACGACTGCTGCTGTTCATTATCGGCTGCAGGACTTACCTGGAGCGTTTCAAGGATGACGAGGGCCACGCGGAAGAGCTGCTTCCAGCCTGCGACCAGGAACCCGTCGAGCACGCGCACGACCACGTCGTACGGCAGGGCCTCCATGTTGGTGAATAGCGTCATGAACCACCTGCAAGAAGGCGAACAGGTAGCGTGAGCGGTGAGGAATGTTCCGATCACGTCAACGAGTGGACTCACCCGGTCGCGAACATGCTGATGGGGAACTCGAGCTCGGCCAAGTGCCGCGAGAGCTCGGGCAGGTACATGGCCACGAGTCGCTCCAGCTGGACGACATCAACCAGTCAAGTCAGTATGTACCAGCCATGTCTCCATCCGACCTGGTTGCACGTGATGTACCTGAAAGCAGCGCAGGTTCAGCCGCGGCAGCCCCGGGCCGAAGAGCAGGTCCAGCTCGTAGTGGCGCGAGGCCACGAGGCTCGTGAGCAGCCAGAACGCGCGCGCTTCGTCCCAATCCACAACGGACAGCACGAGCGCCGCGACGTGGTCCATGCCCTGGCAGTAGCCGATCTCCGAGTTGACGCACGAGAACGCGCGCAGGACGTTCGCCAGCGCCTTCCGACGGGCCTCCACCAGCGGCGGAGACATTGGCAGCTGCGGGGACGACGACGACGCGTACGTCTTGCGCGCTGGGCGGGCGCTGCGAAGTGCCGAGGCACCGAACGTGCGCTGCACGTCGCACTGGATCTGCGCGTCGAACTCCATGACCGCGGGCTCGCACCGCTCCAGCAGCAGCGCGTACGCGCGGTGCCATGCCGACGACGTCGAGTTGTGGATGGACAGGAGCTGGAGCCAGCGCTGATGCGACGCCGAGACGCCCTTGAGGTCGGCCTCGTCCAGAGACGACGACGAAGCGGACGAGGCGGACGAGTCGAGTCGCGCGCGGACTTCGTCGGCCAGGTCCGCCACGTACGCGCGCGTCTTGTCGTCGCGAAGGCACTCGGCCTGCCACACCGCTGCACGCGTCACCGCCGGCGTCGACAGCGTCACGTCCTGCGCCAAGACGCACTTGGCCTCGCACTTGTAGCGCGACACAGCGTCACGCAGCCGCGAGCACGTGACCGCGAGTGCCTTGAGCTCGGGCAGCGTCAGGAACGCGCTCACACTGGGCGAGTTTCGCCGGGTCCTCAACAGCACGGCGTTCCAAACGTCCGTGCTGCTGCTGCAACTCCTCGTTCCGTTGCCGGTGGAGACGGCAACTCGCAGCTCGTTTAGGATGGCGTCCATCTGTGCTAGCGCGCGGCGTGCACGGCACTGGGCGGCTCGAAGCGCCATCTGGAGCTGCCGGTTCGCCAGCGCGAGCTGCTCCGCGGCCTCGACGCTTGCTCGCGTCGGCGCGAACTTGTGTGCTGGCGGTGTGTCGAGCGCCAGCGCCACCATGATCGCCGACGAGGAGGCAAGCGGCGAGACCATTGACCCACTCGAACTACTACTGCTGACGCCGCCGCTCATGTGGGCCAGTCGGGAGGCGATGGCGGCGTCGATCGCGTCCATGTCGCAGCCGCAGGCGTTGGCCTCGAGCCTGAGCACGTCTTCTTGGAGCCGCTTGGCGTCCATTTGGTGCCTCGCGTCGTCCTGCAGCTCTCTCAGCTGCCGCTCGAGCTCGCGGTTCTCTCGCATCAGGTTCTTGGAGGCGGCGAGCTCCGTCTTATGCTGTACGCGCTGGAAGCACGGCCGACACACGCGCTGGCGACACACTGGCGCGCCGGGACACAGCGCGAGCGGGACGAACTGCGCGCTGCATTCCCCGCAGAAGATGGCGAGGCACAGCCGGCAGTGGTGCCGTCGACAGCGCTGGAGCGGCCACACGCTCGAGGAGAAGAGCGCGCCGCAGTACTGGCACTGCGTCGTGGACGCGTCATCCTGCCAGAAGCAGTCGGCGGCCGTCACGGGGTGGTCGAACTCGTCCCGGTCCCACTGCGGCAGCATCGCGTCGATGAGCGCCACGTACTCGCGCATCGCCAGCGTCTCGGCGGCGCTTCCGCTGGCGGCGTTGCTGCTGAGCTGGTCCCATTGCCGCCTGGTCACCACGAGAGCTGCGGCGTTGGTAATCTTGACATACACAGCGAGAGATAGAGATATATAGAGAGAGACGTGGAGAGACGTACATGACGGCGCCCGGACCGATGTAGCCTCCGCAGATGTTGAACAACCGCGAGACTCCTGCTCAGTCCAAAGAGACGTGAGGATACAATCCATTCGCATCGACATGGACGATATGGTGATAGCTGATACCTGACGGCTGAGCGGATGCAGCGGCGCTTGTGGCGGCGCTTTCGCCCTTTTGCTCGCGCTGGCGGTCGATCGAGCCCTGTTCACAGCTCAGTCAGCTCTGCCTCTATGGTCACGGAGAGTACAGTAGCGAGCCGGACGCACCTGCTCGACGAAGCACTGGAGACTGAGCAGCCGCGGCTCGTGCTGCTGCAGCGCGCGCGCCACGGACGGGTCCACCGCGCGCGCCGAGCCGTTGTGGAACTTGTTGAGCACCGAGTCGACGAGCGCGCGCGCGCGGCGGAACCTGCGCCTCAGCGCTCCCCCGTCGACGTCGTCTTCGCTGTTGTCATCTTCGCAGCTCCAGTAGCTCTCCTCCTCCTCCTCTCGGTCCTCGCCCGCCCGACCGACAAGCTCGCTGGCGTTGTCGCTGCTGACGCTCCGGTGGCTGCTGCTCCGCCTTCCGCCGTTGTCGACCGCCGCGATACTCATCTTCATCGACCGAGGCGCCGCCGTCAAGCTTAAGCACCGCGAGTGTTAACTGGGTCTGCCGTCCAGAGCGACCTGTCGGACGCGTGCTCCCTTGGCCCTCAACTGTGTAATCTTATAGCGATCGCGACGTCTCGCTCCCCGCGTCGCCACCCCGTATCCCCGGCGGTTACCCTGCCCCGACATGTTGTTACACGCGCCGCTTCCCAAAATAACCCCCACCGCCACTGACATGAGCCCTCCATCTAGTGTACAGTACGCCAGTGTGTTTCGCCTTCTCCTCCTCCTCCTCGCCTTGATCGCCTCCTTCTCGCGCACATTATCCGTATCAATCAGCCTCACGCTTGACCAAGTTGAAGTACGTGTCCCTTATTTCATGTGTACCACGCTATTTACTTTAACATGTGAGCTAGTTTAAGGTCAAAAATCTCTAATTCGGTCCCGAAACGAATCTTCGCGGGCGGAAGATCTGGAGCAGAAACACGCCCGGACCGCGCACTATTCAAACTCACGCAGTACTTTCATGCGCGGCGCTTCGATGCCCGCGGTGCTTGGGGGGCGGGCGCATTCCTCGACCTCAAGCGGCGCCTCGACCGGCGGCCTAATCCCTCGCCCTTGGAACCCGTACTCGCGCTCGTTAGCACCTTTTACACCGCGGCATGGAGCTGGAGAGCGGCTCCGCGGGGCGGCGCAACCACCGGCGCGTCAACCGCGACGCCAACACCATCAACGGCAGCGGCATGGCCACGTTCCCGATCGACGAGGAGGCGGCCGTCTCGGGCGAGGACTCGCCGCTGCTGCCGCCCGGGGGCATCGCGCTCAACTACAACTCAGATTCGGCCGTCTACGACCGCGACCGTGCGTGCTACATTGTGTGTGTTGTATGCATGTAGCGATGGCGCTAACGCTGCGTGTGATGGACAGTGGAGCAGCACCGGCACTTCTTCTACGGGCCGGGCTCGCACTACGCGACCGTGTCGAGCGACGAGGAGGAGGACGAGGAGGCGCGCGAGCTGGACTTCGCGCCGACAGGCTACAACCAGCCGCGGCCGACCATCCCGCGCGCCAACTGGCGGGGCGCCGTCGCGCGCAGCAAAAGCAAGAAGAGCGTGCGTCCTTGTGTGTCGTCGTGACTTGCTCCACGCTTGTTGTGGGTCGGGTGTCGCTCACGGGTGGATTTGATGATGATTCGCGGCAGCTCTCGCCGCCGGAGCCTACTGGCAGTCGGTTCACGCGTCGGTCGCGAATGCGGAGCATCAAGAAGCACTTGCGCGTGCGTGGCAGCTTGACGATAGCAAGGTGGTGGTGGCGGTCATGGACTGACTGTCTTCTGCATCGGGGTGGCAATTGCAGGAGCCACCGAGCGTGCAGAAGCTGCGCGTGTCGGCGTACTGCACGTGCGACCAGCTGCACCTCTTCAAGCTGCTCAAATGGCTCGAACGCGTGGAAACGGGTCAACTTCCGGGCGGCGAGCTGAATCCGGACGGCTGGAGGCACAAGATGTACATGGGCGCGATCCACTCGACGTGCGCGCCGCCCG
>JAADXW010001277.1:0-10544 GCA_023337975.1 Phytopythium ostracodes
GTCATTACGGTCATCACTATTTCAGTTAACTGCTGTCGCATTGTTACACGCCTACCAATTATAAACTGTCGCCTTTTGTTTGTGCTACTGTGGCGCTATTCCCGGGGGAGACTGTAGTAAGTTAAGTCTCAGCACTACTTGGTGCTGCTGTCCGTTCCCACAATAACACCAGCCGCCAAATCACCGTGTTCTCCCGTCGAGGTTGCTGCCTGACAGCACTCGAATTCGGATCTGTGGTGGGCGCGATTGCAGCTCTTCGGATCCAATCAGAGTGTACGTACAGTACAGCACTCGAGCCAAGTCGCTGGAGTCGGAAAGGACCCTCGCAGTGGGAGCCACGCGCAGCTGAGGTGGGCTGAGAGTAGCCCCGCTCCGTCGAGATGGGCCCCGACAATGGATGCAACGACTCGCGTTCAAGCCCTAGTGTTCATTGGCCGGCACCTTTGACAGGTTCGCTCATAGAAATGTGGCGCTTTCGCCAACAGTTGACGACCGCGCCGTCATCCGGCCCTATTGAATTCGATTCGTGCCTTCTGTCGATTCGATTGGGACGCACGTCGCCAGCCACCGTCGGTGATCGGAGCTGGCGCAAGATGCACACAGTTTGTCGCTTGTAGGACGCCGAGACGCACGCATTTCGGCACGCATGAAGCAGTAGCTGACCGAGGAGGATCGCCCTTGAAACTGGAACATCGACAGCAATCACTCTGACGGGAGGAATGCAGGTTATTCCACGAGTGAATCCATAATTTCGATCAGTACAGTACGGTACTGTACGGTACTATACCGTGGTGACGCCAACAGGATCCGTAATCACCTAACCGTCGCATCTGTCCAAGTTCCTCACTTAGAGCAGTACATTTTTTCAAAATACTAATGCATTGTCGCATTCATGTACTGAGATAGAGTCGCAAATCACTCTCTTGTCCTTATTGCGCTCGTGGGAGGTGCTCACACATCAGCCGATGGCCGGTCTCTCCTGGAAAATGGTCGCGCTTGGATCAGCCCCCGCCTGCAGGCCCCGGCATCATCCCCACTGGTGACACGCCCGCCTGCTTCTCCTCCTTGTCATCCAGCTTCCCTCCTTTCCTTCCCGCTCCAGTGTGCAATCCGAGCGGCGAGAGACACGTGCGGCGTCGAGAGCCCCGACCGAGGAGGGACCAACTACCGAAACGACCATGGAGGTGCCGCGGATCATGCACGACGAGCTGCTTCACAAGCTCGAGGAGCCGCAGGAGGCGTGCATGGCTCAGGTCCTGGCTGCGGCGGCGGTACCGGCGGGCGAGGCCGGCGGCAGCAAGTCGCCGACGGTGCGGCGCGCCAAGCGGCAGCACGAGTCGACCGAGGCCACGCCGCTGCTCTTCCGGGACGAGCCGGCCTTGCTCGTGGACGTGGCCAAGCTTGATGCCATCCTGGACGAAGAGGAGAAGGCGGCCGTGGACGCAGACGCGCACCTGACCCCGCGCGCCATCATCTCGGACGAGGCCAAACACCTCATCGGGCTGTCCGTCCCCATGGTGAGTCCGTCCGTGACTGTATGTCTCCATGGCGAGGTCAACAGCTCCTCTGACCCGGACATGCGTCGTCACTATCGTCCGTGCACCCACAGATGCTGACGGCCATGCTCGAGATGCTGCCGGACATGGCGCTGTCCATGATGATCGGGCACACGACGGTGGACGCGGAGCAGAGCGCGCAGGTACTGGCGGCCTTCAGCCTGTCCAACCTGGTGCAGATGCTGCTTGTGGGTGGGCTGGTCGTCGGTCTCTCGTCGGCCATCGACACGATGGCCTCGCAGGCCTTTGGCGGCAAGCGCTTCGAGGAGTTGTGGCTCTTTTGCCAGGCCGGCGCGCTCGTCTACCTCTTCTGCATGCCCTTTATGATCGTGCTGCTGTGCTCGGGCACGCCGTTGCTGAACCTGCTTGGCCAGGACCCGACGATCGCTATCTTTGCCGGCAAGCTGCTCCTATGCAGCGCGCTCATGATCCCGCCGTGCATCGCCTTTACGGTGCTGCGGAGCGCGCTCCAGGCTCAGAACATTGTCTTCCCGTTCGTGGTCGCGGCGCTCGTGGGCTGGAGCATCAGCGGCTCGCTCGCGTACTACCTGGCGTTCCACACGTCGCTTCGGTACTACGGCATCGCGCTCGCGAGTCCGCTGTGCTGGACCATCAAGGTGCTCGTGCTCCTTCCCGTAGTGCTCAAAAACAAGGTGTTCGTCGAGTCGTGGCCCGGCTGGCAGTTCAAGCGCGCGCTCGCGCTCGTGGGCGGCGTCGCGCGTCTGGGCGCGTCCAGCGTGCTCATGTCGACGTTCCAAATGGTGGGCTTCTTGACCATCTCGCTGCTCGCCGGCCTGCTGCCCAACGCGGCCGTGATGATCACCGCTAACGGCATCTTCACGTCGGTCATGGCGTTGTCGTTCATGCCGCTGCTGGGCATTTGCGTGGCCGGCGCCATCCGCATGGGCAACGCGCTGGGCGCCGGCCAGGCGCGGCGCGCTCGCCTGATCAGCATGATTGTCATGAGCGCTGCCGTGTCGGTTGCGGGCGTCGCGACGGGCCTCATCGCCGCCGTGGCCACCCCGTACGCCAAGATCTTCACGCCCAACGTGGAGGCGACGCAGGTGGCGACGGTCCTGATCCGCACGCTGCTGCCCATCGTGCCGCTGCTGGGCTTCGTGTTCGGCATCCAGTCGGTCTTCCGCGCGTGCGGCAAGCAGTGGCTGTGCGCGCAGTTCAACTTCCTTTTCATGTTCCTGCTCGGCGTGCCGCTCGGGTTGGTGCTCGCCATCAAGTTCGACACGGGCATCGCCGGCCTCTGGCTCGGCCACATGGCCGGCATGGCTACGTTCTCGGTCGCCGGCGTCATCTGGCTCAACGGGCTCAGCTGGGAGGCCATGGCGCACGAGGCCAAGCACAACACGCACCTGCACTTCGAGGAGCCCGAGCAGGAGGCCGACCCAGCCTCCGCCGCCTAGGCGAGCTCACGCTGTGGAGTTGGAGTGGATGGAGTGGACGGCGGGGCCCCGGCGTGAGGAAGCGGCGTGTGGCCGCTGTTTATATCTATTAACCGTGTAATTGGGAGCGTTGAGGGCTTAGCAGCGAGCTCCGCAAGGTCGGACTGTGTACTTGGTATGAGCGCTCGCTATGATGCCTCTGTGGACCGCCGGAAAGTGAGTAAATCGAATCGACTGCGAGCTTTGGAGATGTTTGTAAAGTATAATGCAGCGAGTTCATTGTTGCTCTTGGTGAGACCGTGGCGCCCCATGGCCGATGGCACAGAAGCTGCTCGATGAGATGATCGTGACGGAAGCCCGTTGCCAGTCAGTCAGCTGCTTGGGTGGGCCATTATCAGACGAGAGCTCGACGAGCCCCGCGAGTCGCTCACTCTCCGACGGTGTCTCCTTTGGTATCGGTGGCCCCATCTACGCTGTCCATCTCAACCCCAAGTGACTTGGCGAGGGTCAGAGACGGGGAGAGCCGCGGCTTTTTATTCGCCGGATGCACGCGCCGCCGCCGAGATCCACTTCGTTGCACTAGCGCACCGTTGACTCGCAGGCAGTATGGGAGGAGAGCACCATCTCCTGCTCGATCCTCTCCTCTCGCATCGAACGGATCACGAGCTTGCTGTGTGACCGACTGGAGCTCACCAACACAAACAGGACCCGGCGGCTGATTGGTCTGCAGGTAGTCTTGCAGCTCGTGTGCGCCACGATGGACCTGATCCATGTCATCCAGGACGAGTTCCAGGAGCAGCACCTCTGCTGTCGGCTGTTCGCCATTTCCAAACGCACCACGGCCATGGACAAGCAGCAATTGCAGTCGGGCGAGCACACGCCGCTGCTGCACCGGAAAAACGACACCGTGGCGGCGGAGGGCGTCGGCAACATGGACGACGCGGTCAAGCCGGACGCGGACGCGCTGCTTACGCGGTGGGAGATCGTGACGCAGGAGTCCTGGCACCTCGTGCGCCTGTCAATCCCCATTGTACGTCTCGCATCGCTCGTCACGATATTAGCCTGAGCCCTGGCCGTCTTACCGAACGGAATGCTCTTCACAGGCAGCGACAGTGTTGCTGGACACCATGCCGGACATGGTGCTAGCCATGATGGTTGGCCACGCGGCGGGCGGCGACAGCACGCGCGTCCTGGCGGCCTTCAACCTCCTTGGCCTCGTCGTGAGCTTCGTCGTGGGCGGATGGTACCAGGGCATCACGTCCGCGACCGACACGTTGTGCGCGCAGGCGTTCGGCGGCGCGCGGCTGCTGGAGCTGTGGCTCTTTTGTCAGGCCGGGCTCTTTGCGTACCTTGCGCTGGCGCCGTTTGTTCTTGGCGTCATGTGGGCCGGCGCGCCGATCCTCGAGGCGCTGGGCCAGGAGCCGTCCATCGTCCACATCGCCGGCGCGCTGCTGCTCGTCAACTCGCTCTTCGTGCCCCCGCTGATCGTCTACGGACTGCTCAAGAGCGCGCTGCAGGCACAGAACGTCGTGTCTCCCTTTGTGACGTCGTCCTTTGCGAGCTGGGTCGTCAGTGGCGTCTTGGCCTACTACCTGGCGTTCCACACGTCGCTCGGGTACATGGGCGTCGCGTTTGCTGCGCCCGTCAACTGGGTCGTCAAAGCCGTCGTGCTGCTCCCCTCGGTGCTCAACTCGCAGGCGTTCACCTCGGCGTGGCCTGGCTGGCAGTGGACCCAGGCGCGCGCACTCGTGCCGAAGGTTGCGCGTCTGAGCGGCTCGGGCGCGCTCATGTTCCTCTTCCAGACGCTCGGGTACACGACCATCTCGCTGCTGGTGGGCTTGCTCCCCGACGCTGCCGTCGCCATCACCTCGAACGGCATCTTTGTGCTCATCATGTCCTTCTGCTACATGCCGCTGCTCGGCGTGGGCATTGCCGGCTCCATCCGCCTGGGTAACGCGCTGGGAGCGGTCCAGCCGCGTCGCGCCGCCGTCGTCAGCGCGCTCATCATGGCCGTGTCCGTGGTGGTGTCACTGTTCGCGACGCTGTTCATCGCCCTGACCGCCAGCTCGTACGCCTACAAGTTCAACGTGAGCGCGGAGGCCACCGAGGCCGCGATCGAGCTCATCTACCGCCTGCTGCCCATGATCCCGCTCGTGGGCGTAACCTACGGGGTCCAGGCCATCTTCCGCGCGTGCGGCAAGCAGTGGCTCGGCGCACAGTTTAACTTCGTGTGCGTGTTCGTACTGGGCGTGCCCATCGGCCTGCTGTTTGCCATTTCGTTCGGCGGGGGAGTCACGGGCCTGTGGCTCGGCAACACGGTCGGGCTCGCCGTCTTCTCGGTCGCCGGACTCGTGTGGCTGCAGCGCGCCAACTGGAAGGCGCTGGCGCTCGAGGCCGCGCACAACACGCACCTGAGCGGCAGTGATGGTGACATTGGAGCCGAGCGGCAGGAGGCCGTCGCCGCGTAGATACTGTAGCTGCGCCAGTCGGTGGTAATATTGGTGGTCTCGGTGGGTTTTGGATCGTGAAGAGGAGTGCAACGTGTGGCCAACAGCTCCGTTCGGAATGGGTACATGTTTGTAAATAAATAACAGGATTGTGCAGTTAATTTGTTTGATTGTGATAATGTGTGTATATTTGTGACGTTTGAATATTAAATGGTGATGTTCTATTGTACCGACTTTATGCGAAGAAGAAATTCCGCCAGCCCAACCATCACTCCGACATATATTTGATTTTACTAAAAGCAAGGAGGAATTGGAGTGATGGTCGGTACGTCGCGTGTTGATTTGGGACCCAATTTTTGGGTGTCCCGTCATCCTGCGGACTGCTTCCACGTGGTCTTTGATGGCTCCGTGCCGAAAAGGTGCCGCATTAAAGGAAAGCAGCCTAGAAGTAGACGCTGCGCTTACAGTTCGTAGCACAGAGCTGCACACACGCAATGGGTCTCCAACGTTCGGCGCTCGCCGGTCGTCACTTTCAGAATTGCTCCTGTCTGCGCATCACGCACCAAGGGACGGCAGCAGGCGAGGATAACTGAATATGGAGCTCTCGCGGACGGCGTTGGACGAGCTGCTGCTCCGGCCCCACGAGAGGTACGTCGAGTACGCTTTTCAGAGCGAGAACGGTCGAGATGGAGGCTCACGCCCGCCTTGTTACACTGGCAGTGAATTTCTCAAGCTGGGCGAGCGGATGCCGTTGATGACGGACAGCTCGTCGTCGCTCAAGGCCGTGACTCCGGTCGAGTACGCGACGCAGACACCCTCAAACAGCCACGCGGTCGATATCCGAGCCGTGGAGGCCGTCTTGGACGCTGAGGAGCGGCAGGCGAAGCACGAGGACGCGATGCTGACCACCAAGGAGATCGTGAAGGAGGAAGCCTGGCTGCTGCTCAAGATGTCCACACCGCTCGTAAGTCGCGTCGGTACGGCCGCGGTTAGCACTTGAACGGCATCGTCTAATGATTATGATGTGCTCAGATGGTAAGCGGGCTTGTGGACATCTTCCCCGACATGACGCTGACGAGCATGGCTGGACACATAAACGCCGAGCAGGGGACGCTGTACATGTCCGCCTACAGCCTCGTCTCGTTCTTCCAGATCCTGTACATCGACGGCATCGCCAACGGCCTGGGCGCCGCGGTCGACACCTACTGCTCGCACGTCTACGGTGCTGGCAACTTCCGCGAGATGTGGCTCACGTGCCAGGCCGCGTGGATCATCTACGTGGCTACGCTCCCTGTCGGAGTGGCCGTAGTGCTAAACGGCGCCCCGATCCTGAAGCTGCTCGGCCAAGACCCGGAGATCGCCGACGTCGCCGGACACATCATGGTGCTGCTCGTCCTAACGCTGCCGCTCGAGTTTGCCTTCAGTGTGTTGAAGAGCGCGCTGCAAGCGCAGAACGTGACGTCTCCGTTCACGGCATCGTCGCTGCTCGGGTGGGTCGCAAGCTGCTCCGTCACGTACGTGCTGCTGTTCCGCTACCCGATTGGGTACATGGCGATTGCGGTTGCCAACCCCATATTCTGGGCCGGCAAAGTGCTCGGCGTCCTGCCGGCGCTCTATCGCAACGACTTGTTCCGCGATCACTGGCCGGGATGGCGCTTCGCGGAGGCGCGTCGCCGGATCCCAAAGCTGCTTCGCCTCGGTAGCTCCAGCTTCCTCATGGTCACCTTCCAGGTGCTCGGCACGTTGTCCCTCACGCTGCTCTCGGGCTTGTTCCCCAACGCCAGCGTCATGATCGCCACCAACAGCATCTTCGCATGGCTCGTCAACATCGCGTTCATGCCACTCCTCGGGCTCTGCGTCGCCGGCGCGATCCGTGTTGGCAACGCTCTCGGTTCGGGCCGTCCTCGCCGGGCTCGACTCGCCGCGAGCGTCACCGTGTCTGGCTCGGTAGTAATGGGGACGGTCATCCTTGTGGGGAGCGTCATTTCAGCGTCCGAGTTTCCTCTCGCCTTCACCTCCAACGCGGATGCCGTACGCGAGGCCACCAACGTTATCCGCAAGGTCATCTTCCTCGTCCCGATCCTCGGGCTTCAGCTCGGACTGCAGGCGCTCTACCGCGCGTGCGGGCGGCAATTCGTGTGCGGACAGCTCAACTTCGTCTGTCTCTGCCTCATCGGCGTGCCGCTCGGCCTGTTCTTCGCGACCAAGGCCGGAGAAGGAATCTCCGGGCTGTGGTTCGGCTACGCGGTGGGTCTGACGCTGTTCTCGGCCGTCAGCGTGTGGTGGTGGGCCCGCATCGACTGGGACGCCGCGGCCCACAAGGCCACGCACGAGGCACGGCAGCACCATCGCGAGCTGGAAGGGTGAAGGCGTCCTGGACGTCAGCTCTCGACTGTGTAGTGAGTGCTTGATGGAACCGATCGCTGATGTCAGGCAGCTCCTGATTGGGTATGATATGGGTACATTTGCTATCCCACATTAATAACATTAAAGATCTTTTGAATGATTCGTGGTCGACTTTAGCATATACTTGGCCCTCATATATGCGCATCATCGTTAATATCTGATGACACGGTGCGCGCCAAAAGTATCCGAATATATTGTCGCTTTCACGGATTTTGCGTGGCTATTTCGTGCCATAAATCGTTCCACCTATAAATAGAAATCGCTGCACAAAGATGGTACAAATCGCCATTGAAAAGGCGCGTCGCAAGGCGGACCCGTCGGCGAAACAACAAGACGCGGCGAAAGCAACGGCAAAGATCATCATAGAGGCCGCGTTAACCACGCTGCCAGCTACATGCGACGCGGTGGTGACGATCAAAATCGGGGAGCCTCAGACGGACTGTAGGGTAGTTCATGGTGCCCCTCATCACGTGTCGTTCTTGGTGGACGAGGGGTACGCGGTGCTCAAAGAACGTTTAAAGCGACTCTTCCTCAACAACACGGTCGTGTCGTGGCCAGAAAGCGCAGCAATCTACGTCAAGGCGACCGTCAACGCGCGTCAGCGAGACTACCAGCGCTTACCGGACAGCGACGACGCCTTCAAGGCCTTCCTGTCGCGCCTGTGGGCAGGCCGGAACCGCCAAGATCAGCGGCTCTCCTTTTTTGTGTATGCACCACGAGTCCAGAGAACTAATCCAATCCATAGAGCGACCGCGGCGCGCATGGCGCAGGCGACTCGCGACATCGCCGAGCTCGTCCTAACCGAGAGCAGCGAGGCGGTTGGGCCGGCCTCGCTCGAGTACTGGGCGACGGTCCAGGCGCGCCAGCCTGACGGCGCGCCGATCACCCGCCCCGACGACGAGACGTTCAGGAAGCTGAACTACATTGACACCCAGGCTCAGCGACACCAACAAGAGATTGCGGCCTCGGCCGCAGCCGCCAACAGCGAGACACGCCGCATCCATGTTCGCCTGGACAGCGTTGCAGTTCCTATCGACATTGATATACAGGAGGTGTGGCGCATTCTCGGCCTGCCCGGATACGACTTGCGTCCGCCCTACCGTGATCGAGTGGCGCCATCAACCAACGACCCAGCGGACGCTGCGGACGAAGATCACATAGAGGAAGAAAACGCTATTTAGTTTAGCTTCTCGGCTCGCTCAACAAATACAGTCTCCACCAGCTTTCCTGCATATCCGCATTTGCGATACAGGTTTCTACCTATTGACTCATTGGCTCTAGTACATTCACGCAGTGCCACCTCCATTACGGCCTCTGGGTTTTCTCTGAAGGCCATATTGGCATGACATACTATCCAGCGCTTGAGCAGAGAGAAAGACACCTCGATTGGGTTGAGTTGCGGACAGTATGGGGGAAGGAAGATAAGGAGAGCACCAGTTGAGTGCACAAGCTCTTCTAACTCGCGATGCATGTGTATCTTTGCATTATTGAGGATCACAATGCTCCTAGGAAGTGGCCATGGATTCAACAATGGCGCTACTTTCTCTCGAAACGCTTTGTGAAAATCTCTGCGCGAGAACGTCCCCTTTGTCATCTCCCATGCAAAAAAAATAGTGGTATCTATAGCAGCTAACACCGACACTCGCTCCCCCCTCCTAAACGGCAAATCAACTATTGCTGGCACGTTCCGAGGCGACCATGCGTATCGGCGCATGCAGTTCCGCCCAGCCTTGGCAGTCTCGTCAAGAAAGACGATCTGCTCAGGCCCAGAGTAGAACGGCAAATTTTGTTGTAGTAGACTGCAATTTCGACCAGAGCGGCCTCTCTAGCGCGCTTGGTCAAAATCTTTCGTGTAAGATGGAGGTCAAACTGAAGTGCACGGCAAACAGTCGCCTCAGACATGTTTCGGAGAGTAGGGAAGTGAGCTTTGAGTGCACTGCGCATCTCGTCAATGTAGAAACATGGATGGGATTTCGCGTAGTCACCAACGAATAGGCACACGTCGTGCGGCCACCGTGATGTCGTTTGCTTTCGCACCACACCTTCTACAGTCCCTCGACTCAGAAACCATGCATACCACCTCTGCACTGACCTCAATGACACGCCGAGGACGCTGGCCACGTACGCCATGTCCACATCGTACACGTGAATCAGGGAAACAGCGCGCCAGCGAAGGTCACTCGACTTCGTCATTGTTGATCAAGGCAGGATCGAGAGTAAGCTCTCCGACGAGACAAATTAGATGAACGAATGGCGGCTTGCGCGACCGCCATTCGTTGTCACAGATGATAAATCGCGTTCTCGTCCTCGAAAATCGCCCCACAATTCGTCAAATCCCTTCAAAAATGTTATTCTGTTTCGACTAATTTGTCTTTCCTTGATTCGTAAATCGTCAAAAAAATGATGGGCTGCCGCCAAATTGTGTGAAAGGCACAATAATTGCTAGTTCGATATTTTGGCGAAAATTGTAATTTTGGGCGAAAGAATGGATTCCCCGAATTCAGCAAAGTAAGAGCGTCGTTTCATACAACTTTTGCTGAAATTAAGTCAGTGGGTAAAAAGTTACAGCCGAAATACTGAGACTTAGGATTTGGGGGCGCACCATAAATAGCCGTATGGACGTGTTATTTAGAAATGCACGCCGTTTCTCGAACTTCCGAGAACTGTTTGTAAAAGAACAGCATTTGGCGAGCTCAGAACCACTTTCATTTTGCGGGGCGACCAAAACTGATGGGGAA
>JAADXW010001278.1:0-10521 GCA_023337975.1 Phytopythium ostracodes
TCCCGAGCACGCCTTGTACATCGCCCAGCAAAAAGTCCCAATGCTTGGCCTCCACCACGCAGATGTACTTCTTCCCTTCAGCAACCACGAAGTCCACGGCACCGGACGCCTTCACGCGCTCTCCCGTCATCTTGACTTGAACGGCAGGCTTCATGCGTTCGTCACTGCGTTCCTGCTGATGCATGTTCACCACATGCTCGAAAATATCCTCCATGAACTGTGTCCGCGTTGCCTCGTTGCCATCTTTTCCGGAGGCGGCCATGTTGTACACCCGCTGCTTCATCTCAATGGTTTTCGTGAGTTCGTCGAGTGCGTCGTCGTTGATTGTAGGTGGATCCTTCATCATCTCATAGAACGCCCCTGCCTTCACCTCCTGCGGCTTGAAACGGTCCGGGAGCGCCTCAAACTTCACGGACGAGAACGACCGGTTCTTCTTCTTGTCGCTTTGGTCCTTGAGCAGCGCGTCATTGAGCTCGCCCCAGTCGCGCTTCCGCTTCTCCGGGATGCGGGCTTTGCGTTCCTTGTCACGGACGATCTCGTTCAGGTCTTTGAGTTGCTGGATCATGTGTTGCTTGAGCACAGCGGACGCGATCCATTCCTTGATCAAGCGGGCCTCTTCGCTGTCCGGCAGTCGAACGAGCACGTGGACGACGTCTTTGCCCAGGTCTGAGTCGAAGACATCCGTAATGGAGTTAATCGGGTTCATCAGACTGGCTTCCCCAAGAAGCGCACAGCTCTGCCCCGGCTTCGACAAGCGCTTGAGTCCACCATCCGAGGACGAGAGCCACGCACCGCCCTACTTGGCGAGATAGAGATCCAGGCGTTGTGCGTCGACTTCCCGCAGATCATTCGGGCTCTCCGCCTTGATCAGGTTCTTGAGCTTCGCGACTGTATCGTTCACATCAACGCTAACAGGGAACGCGCCGCTGTCCACGCCCACGAACTTGCAGAACAGCTCCATCGCCTTTCGCCCTCCTCCTTCGGAGTGAAGCGAGCCTCGTTGTGCGATGATTCCTATGATGGAAACGCACACATTGCGTTTTTAACCAATCAAATCAGGGCAATTGGGCCTTGTTGAAGTGTGCCGGCTTCGAGGACCATTTGCTCGGCATGGACGCCAAAAGACATCAATCCGTGCACATGCAACTTTTCACATTGATTGTTGGCGTTCGAACGGACCCAGAAAAACTCTGCAGCTCTGCGAAGGCCCCTCTCTCCAGACAAGACATGAATGACATTACTCCTCCCAGCCGAGCTGGTTGGCGGCGACGCTGTCGCCGTCGCCGTCAATCTCCTGGCAGTTGTAGATCGCGTACCGTAGCTTATCGCGCAGCACGGCCTCGCTCGTGTACGCCGGCAGCTCCAGCGAGAAGAAGCACGTGTGCGACACGGGCAGGAAGTCGTCGATGCCGCGTCGGCGGCGAGACGACGACGACGACGGCATGCTGAACGACTGCAGCTTGAAGAGCTGCGGGAACTCCTTGTCGTTCGCCGGCAGCCGCGCGCGGCCCCACACAAAGCGCAGGAAGGCGCTGCGCTCCTCCTGCGTAAACCCGCGCAGCACGTTCCAGAACCACTCGATGTGCGTGTCCGTCGAGTTGCAGCCCGAGTATTCGGTGCAGCGCTGTAGCAAGTCGATGTCCACCTCAGGCGTGCCACACACCATCGTTTCAAGCTCAGCGCCGGTGAACAGCGCGAGCAGCTTGGCGGGAACAACCTTGGCGATGCCTCGGCGCACGAGAGCCGCCGCGGCGTCGCCCTCGTGCAGTCGGTACTGCTCTACGAGATCGGCGTACTCGCCTCGTGACGCGAACGTGACGGCTCGTGATGCACCTCCTGGCGTGAGCTCGATGACGCGGTTGTCGGTCGACAGCGTCGTGAACACCTCCATGACGATGTCTTCGAACATCTCCTCCGTCACGCCCATGGTGTCGATCGTGCGCATCTGCCGCATCGAGTTGACGATCATGGAGTCCACGGACGCCAAATCATCCAGCGTCACACGCTCGCCCACGAGTGGCTTCCACACGAGCACGGCAAGATGCAACGCCAGGTAGTGCTTGCTGCGCAGTGCCACACCTAGCAGCTTACCCAGGAACTCGAGCAGCTGTGCCATCGTGGGCGACGACAGCGGTGCGCCAGGGTTGAGCACCCACTTGTCACGCGCGGCGCCAACGTTGTGCTGAGCGTTGGACGTCGGCAGCAGCAGCGGGAGTTGCGCGCTCTCGAGCTCTTCGCAAAACTGCGCGAGCGTCTCGCGGTACGGACCGCCAGCATCCTGCGCGTTCTCGCCGAGGAAGGTGACGTGATACAGATTATCCGAGCGACGGAAGTGCGCGGCATCCAGCGCGTTCAGCTGCCTAAAGGCCTGGGAAAACAGCGTCGCGCGCGCGTCGGCGTCAACTTGACGGGTGGCGCGGTGGCGCATCGCCTTGGGTCTGTTGAA
This sequence comes from Phytopythium ostracodes, assembly GCA_023337975.1. Lineage (NCBI taxonomy): Eukaryota > Oomycota > Peronosporomycetes > Pythiales > Pythiaceae > Phytopythium > Phytopythium ostracodes. The sequence goes on from JAADXW010001278.1 coordinate 2,447, forward strand.
CGTCACCTCGACCGTCGCAAGGCTCGATGACACTGACGTCCGCGCCAGGGCTGCGTCCCAAACCCCGCTCTTTACGGTGCTGAAAATGCGTTGCCGCTGCGCTGCTACTAGCTCGCCCAGCTGCTGCAGGACTCGCGCATCACCGCCGGATCTGGCAGAGCCGAACTGAACGAGCGGCAATACACGCGAGATAGCCGAGTTGAATTCCTGCAGCAGCTTAAACCTCTTGGCGAGTCGCTCATTCAGCTCCGTACGCGCACTCGCCGACATCGCAGTCGCCGTTGTACTCGTCGTTTCTGCTGGCATCGCTTGCTCAAACGCGTCCTCGGCGTCACTCCTGCCGAAAGGGGCAGGAGAAGGGGGAGGCATACCTAAGCCAGCAGACGGTGGTGGCATTTCTTGCGTCGCCGGTGCTGCAGTGACTCCAGTCGCAATCTCAACAAGCACCGGCCAGCGCACGAGCTCGTCCGAGTCCGGGGCGATTTCATTCCATGCGACGCGTAGCACCTGCGTCGCAGTCAGCAGCTTGGCCTGCGCCACCTTGTTCACATACTTGACCAGCTGGCGGTCATGACGCGCCTGCAATCCAGCGGCGGCCGGTTCGCAGAAGCGCACAGTTGGCGACTGGAACCGCCGGCGACCGATTGACGACGGCGTAAAGTGCGGGATAACGTAGAAGCGGTAGCCCCAGCGCGATTTGGACGCATTTGCCGCTGTTGTCGCACGCCCTGAGCTCTCACTGGTGTCACCACTGGCACTTGCCGCGAAGAAGAACGGGGACGACGATGGCGCACCACCCGCTTCGTCATTGCGGCGTCTAGCTGCAGCGGGAGGTTCGCACGATGCGTCCCACCACGGCTCTTCACTGAATGTCTCCGCGCTGTATGCTTTTACGGTGTCGGATGAAGCCACGAGCGCGCCTGACATTTCTCCACGTGTCGCGTCCTCGACTGATTTGCCACTCCCTTCATCGAGCTTCCACCACGCGGCAAGTCGCGGTGCCAGGTCTTGGAGGCGATGACGATACACGATACGTTCCCACTGGCGCTCCGTGTGGTCGAACACTTCGAAGAATGCGTCGTCTTCCGCTTGCGCTGTCGCCTGCAGTACCGTCAACACGTTCCCACCATTCTCCATACCGTCGCTGGCATCCTCTCCAAAAGACGGTTCAAACTTGAACGGTTGCTGGCCAAAGTTCCACGCGAGACCCTGTGCACCCTGCGCACCCTGACTCGCCGCCGGCGCAAAACCAACATCACGACTGATCTCCGAAGCAGCCTTGACGGTTGAACGCCGTCTCGGAGAAGTAATGCCCTGACTACTGCGCGATGAGCGTTGAGATAACGGAGGTGGAGGCATCAGCAATTCTTGACTTGGTGGCGGACCCAACGAGTCCGTAGAGTCGGTTGAAGACGTCAGCAGCCAGTCCACCGCCGCCGGAACGTCCTTGGCCCCCGACACGGACACCGCGTTCGTCGAAGACTGGCGTGAAAATCCCATTGAGACCATCTCGTCGACAAGCTCGTCAAATGCACGAGCGGTACCGTTAACTTCGTTCAGTGAGTCGACAGTAGTGCTGTCGTCACCCCCATCATTGAATGCTTGTGCCTCCGCGTCCATCGAGCACTGTGCAACCAGCTCCCCGTTCACGTAGAACAGCATCTCGCGGGTGTCCCACCGAAGCGCGCAACCGATGATGTCGCCCTGGCGACAGAAGACATCGTTAAAGGATGACCCGCCGTTGCTGCTTCCAGCATCGCTTCCTCGTCGAGCGCGCGGGCTGTTGAACCCACTCGAGGACGTAGAGCTTCCAGCGTTCGCAGCAAAGTTGGAGCTGAATGGCGCTAGATTGCACGTTGTGCCGGCGAAATGCCCCAATCTCCTTGACGGCTCAATGCCAAATGAGATAGGTACTTCACCTATCATGGCTGTGCGGCTGTCTTGGAGCTTCGCATTTTCAGCAATCCAGCCCACACAGAGCTTGCCGTTCGTGAGCGCATGAGCTTCGTAGTACACGATCGCCTTGCTGCTGATGGCTGAATCACTGGCAGCGGCTGGCGGCCGCACAAAACTATTGAGGCGCACCGTTGAAAGATCCCGCGTACTGCTACGGTTGACTGTGACCCACTGCTTCATGTGCGCCGGGATCACCAGTGAAAGCGAACGTGATGACGGGGATCTGGGAGGCCGAGGCGAGGAGAGCGAAGACCGCGGGGAACCCAGAGCTGCAACCTTGGACATGGTTGCTTGAGAACCTTGACTCGGCGTGCCTGGACGGCTCGAGGACAAATGTTCGGATGATGCCTCAACGCTCTCGAGACCGACAACGTGACTGCGAAGCTGCTGAGGCTTGTATGCAGCATCCCAGACTCGAACGTCGTACAAGTGACCGCGTAGTGGCGCGCACCCACCAGCATTCCCGCTTGGGTCGCTAACATCACTCAACTGACAGTTCGACGCTCCGAAAACGACTCGCGATCCGCCTGTGGCAGCCAAGCAGTCACGCACCGTCTGATCTGTCGTCGACCACACCAAATTGGCATTCTGGTAGACGTTGATAGAGGAGCCGGCGCACACGACAGCTAAATGCAGCCACGTGCCAAACCGCAGGCTACCACCACCGACCTGCGACTGGCCGTCTCCCCCCGAAGACTCTGCTTCCACGGTGCTGCTCCTCTCGGGACTCGGCACAAGAGCACAACGACCGGTTCGGTCGACCAGCAAGGCGAGGAATGAGGCTCCGTCAGTGCTCGCAATACGCAACACTTCCAAACGTGGCAACGATCTCGAGGGATTCGCGAGATCTTCAAACGCACTGCTGGAGTCCTCCAGACGTAGCCACAGCTCAAGTGTCATATCACGTGATACCGATGAGGTAGTGTCCGACCCAGTGACCTGCAGTCCCAATTGTGATGTGCCGTCGAGATGCAAACTCCCAAAGAAGTTGTTCTCTGTCGTTGACGGCGCATCGAGCTCCAGCAGCAGAGCTGTGTTGTCCGGGGCTGTCTCACCAGGCGATGCCAGGAGGCGGTGCTCGAACGATAACGCGTCGCCAGGAATGACCAGCGGAGGGTCAAACTCGTGCGCTTCGTGCCGCTTTTGCACGTCAAAGGCGCCTCGGAAGCCGTACCGATACATACTCACTTTGCCATTCATCAGCCATTTCACGCGCACGCCGGCACCGCTGTGTCCGCCCCAGGTGCAGATCTCCTCAGCAACACCAACGCTGCCCGGCCCTCCGTCTTCGTCGCCGTACTCCCAGTCCATCGACCGCACGACAGCGTTGCCAACGCGCAGCAAGTGGTTGACGGGACGATTCGGATCAGTGGCGAACCAAGATGGCCTCGCGACCGAGTCCTTCTCCCCGTCGACAGCTGTGAGAGAGAAGGCTGGATCACCTCTCTTCTCCTTGCTTACGAAGAACGCCAACGATTCTCCTGCGTTGAGCTTGGTCCGACGATCCACCCGGATTTCAAGCGCCACAGCTCCGTCGATCTTGACTGTTTCGTCATGAATCACTTCGCACTCATCAGCTGATCGCGCAGGCAACGGGTGCGTGCTCTCCTTGGTCACCACCTTGGACGCACGATCTTCGCTGAAATCCAGCAGCATTCCCATCGCGTCGACGACCTTGTTGTACCATCCTGGAACAACCCGAGTTGGTACGAGGGCCAGCGGCGAGTACTCAAACCGCGCGAACTCGATGCGAGTACCTCCATCAGCATGGCCAGCGGTCATAATGCCGATGCAGATCGCGGATGGCGGACGCTCATCCCGGAACGGCAGCTCCGACCATCGAATCAGTGCGTTTGAGCCACTGGGACCCGCAATGACCGCTACTAACACGCTGTTCTTCCGGAGCGAGATCGTTTGCTGCGCGAAATCCACCTGCAGCGTGATCGTGTCGCCATCTGCGATCCGGCTGTTGAGTGCCTGGAGCGACTTGGTCTCTACGTTCGACGTGGCCTTCGAACGAACGCACAGCTCACCGTTATCGTTCCACTGGAGCGCGTACGGAAGCGGCAACGGCGGGGGCGACTCATTTAGCGTCGACAATGTCGGCGCATCAGTGCTATCAAACAGCAAAAACGTGACTGGGCCCTTGACGCTGTGGAAGATGAAACGGAACTGATGCACTCCGCTTGCCGAAGTGCTCTTGTCACTGATCCACAGAGGCGACATGTCGCCGACGAGCTCAATCGGTCGCCATGCCGATGGTGAAGACCCACTCGCACCGTTTGAGCTCGTCAGATGACACTTGGCAAGTGTGGGGAAGCACCGACTGTCCAGAGCTAAATCCAACGCGGCGGCACAGTCGATTAGAGCCTGCAAGTAGGGCGATTTCGCTTCCACGCGCTCCTCGGACAGGTGTTGCGCACGAAGCTTCGCGATCAGCACGTCCCGAAGCTCTTCGACTTGTGCGGCTGGCATCGCATGGAAATGCGCGCTTTGCGTGATGCTGGTGATCACCTGCAGGCCGTACAGCTTGACTCGCTGCGGCATGACCTCCAAACACAGGATGAGAGCCTGGATCATGTCCGGCGAGCGAAGAACCTTGTATCCGGCCGAGTCAGGAACAAGCTTCTCCGGAGGAATCGATGAGACTACCGACAGTAACCAGAAAGCCATGCAGAGAAGGCCGACCGCAAGCTTTCCCGACTTATCTTCGAGTGATGGCTCGACCACATAATCATCCTTCTCAGAACACGGCGGTGGTGCTTCGTCTTCAAAAATGCCGATCGCATACAGCTTGAACCCCCAGTCGTTCTGGCTGGCGTCTGAGTGGAAACACGCCTCGCACGCGTCTCCGTCGATCACCAGCGGTGGCCGCCCACCAAACCCAGGCCAGTTCTGGTTGTCGGCGCGACCGCCAATCTGACTTGGCCCCACAACCTCCTCGCGATCCGAGACTCCCCGGTAGAAGGTGAGGTAATCACACCCAGACTCGGTCTTTGACTGGCGATCAAAGACAATCTTGATCTTTTTCGCACCGGGGATCTTGATCGGCCAGTATTGATCCATGCTGTCGTGGTATGGGTGAGGGCTTTCAAGCACACGCAAGGCGCCGCGGCCTTTTGGCACAATTTCCGCCCCGGACTTGATCACTTCAAAACACTTTTGCAGCACAGCCGACGTCGCCGCATCGTCTTGTGAGTCTGCCAGCATCGACTGCAAACGGCTTGCGAGGGCGTCCAGAACGGTCGACCGGTTTTCGAAAACTTCACGCGCGCTCTCCTCGATAAAGTAGTGCGAAAACAGCAAAAGCGCTTCCTCAGGCCCACCAAAGTCACTCCAACGCGCTGGCGCAGAGTCCACATTGCATGTCAGGTACGTCAAGAGCGCTCGTCTCGTCGCCTTGATCGTAATAGCACGATGCGTGTCAAGCGCAAGACTCTGCAGGCGATCCAACTGACCCTTCAGTCCGTCGTGCGAGAACGGCGAGCAGAACGAAGTCAGATTTTCTTGATCGGCGTTGTTCTCGTCCATCTCGAAGTTCGAGTGCTTGGGCTCGAAGCTCTCATCGTCTACACCCAAAGTGAGGAGCTCTTCCGATTGAGCGAACGATTCCACGCGCGCGACATGCAGGCGATCGCCTGTTCGTTGACGAATCCAGCCCAGTTTGACATCTTTTTCTTGGGTCTTGTCGCCGCTTTCTTCTTCGTTCTCGGGAGTCGGTTCGTCCTCTGTTTCACTGGGCTGCAGCGCGATCTGTACCCAGCCATTATCAAGCGACACTGCTTCAAACTCCACGCCGCTCGACAGCTCCCGCAACACTTCAGACTCAACGTCCTGGGTCTTGTACACAGGAACGCTGTTCTCGTCCACAACGCGGAAGAATCGACTCTTCCGCTGGGGTTTGCTCTCACTGGCGCTCTGTTCACCATCATCACCATGCGATGATGACAACGCAAGTAGTTTCCGCATCGGGTCTTGAGCGAATGCATGCCGTTGTGCCTCCGCGTTGTTCGCAAACTTCTCGAACTCGCTGAAGTCGCTAGATGATGGGGCCCTCTGCGACTCCATCTTCTCGTACAAGGCCTCAAATGTGTCGTACGCACGGCTATCGAGCTGATCGAGCCGATGTTGCATGGGCACTAGTGGCGGGAACTCGGCCGTCACAGTGAACTTCCAGCCCCAGTCGACGTTCGATGCATCCGTGCACCACAACAGCGTGAACGAATCGTTCGTGATGACGAGGGGCGGTCGACCTCCAGTGCCCGGCCAATTGGCATTGCTATCGACGCCGCAATACTGGTAAGCACCCCACCGTTCCGAAAGCGACTTGTCCTTGAAGAAGCACACGTAGTCGCACCCCTGTTCCGTCCGGCTCTGCGGGTCGAACGTGATCGTCAGCTTTGACGCTCCGCTGAACGTCACAGCCATGTATTCTTGCACTGAGTTCGCGTACGGGTGCTTGGACTCAAACACTTGCGTCTTCGCGAGCGCCTGCGTCGGTCGCCCGATACTTGGCGCGTTTGCAAACTTCACGAGCGAGGGCAAAAGAAATGAAAATACCGGGAGTGGCGTTCGAATCGACTGCTTGGTGCGCAGCACTGCTCCTATCGACTTCACGCAGCGCGAACGCAGGTCGTTTAGCGCGCTTACCGACAGTGTCGGTGGCATCTCCGGCGGCAGAGTAACCACGGACTCGAACGCAGAAGCACTAAGCTTGAAGCCCCACTCGGATCCTGCAGCCCCCGACGAGCTCTCAGAATGGAAGTGTACGTCAACTGCCGACGCTGGGATGCGTAGCGGTGGCGTGTCTCCAACGCCTGGGAATGACGCGCCCGAGCCGAAGTACTTTTCTTCACCCCAATGCTCTTCATCATCATCGGCATCGCCTTCTTCCTCGTTCTTTCGCTTGCGGAACTGGATGTAATCAGTTGGACCCACAAGTGACGACATCTTGTCAAACCGAACGACGATTTCGGAGACCCCAGGGAACTTGAGCTGATACGTCACGTCTTCGTCTGGCGCGTACGGGTGCTCGCTCTCCAGGATCTCCGCGCTCTCCTTCTTGCTGATCTTTGTCTTGTACATGCTCGAGGAAAAGGACTCAACATCCTCGAACTGCAGCATCTGCTGGTACATGTTGGCCAGGTCCGTCTCGAACGGCTCCATGTGGCGCACAAAGCGCTCGAGCTCCACCTGTTCTTCGTCGTCAAGGTGAGCGATGTCGCTAAGAGGGACGTTTACTGCCTGGGCGCCGTCACAGTCGAAGAGCACCCGCGCCGACGGAGCTCCGTTCTTCATACGGAACTCGATGAGGTAGCCCGATTCGATCGATTCCTTGCCGTCAATATTCACACAGCACTTCATTCGGCCGCCGAGGTAGGCACCATCATAGCTTCCGCCAAGTAGCGTAAAGGTGGCAAGCGCTGCCCCAACAGCATCCTGGAACGATGGACCATGTTCTTTGCTCTGGCATGCGGTGTCATAAATCGCCCCAAGTCCCTGGACCGACTCGACCATCAGCTGAGACAAACGCGTGGCCCATTCCTGAGAGCTCGCCATTGACCGCAGCAGTGAGACGTAAGACGCAATCAGGCTCGCTTGCCCCTGAGCCGACGGCCGCAGCTGGAGACGCGTTTCGATATCTGTACCGGCGGTCAAAGCGTCGTCTTCCGCGTCGTCATCACCAAGCGCAAGCTCGGCGTCCGTCTTCGTCGCAGCGAATTCCTCGTCTTCGCGATACTTTCGCCACACATTCACAGCTCCCGACAAACACTCGAAGACGTACGTGATGAACGGCCGGTCCACTTGCGGGAACGCGCTCAAGAACTGCGACTCGACCAGTGCAGCCGTCATCAGCCCAGCAAGATCCTTCAGAACACGCAGACTCGCCGACCGCACCTCGGTCGAAAGCTGGTCGTGGAATGCCAGAGACATTAGGAAACCAATGTTTTTCGGCGTCGCGATTTGCTCCCGTGCGTACTGAGTCTCGGTGCAGCTTCGGATCAGCCCGAGAATGTACAGAATCCGTTCGTTTGCCACAATCGCTGGCGCATTCTCGGCACTTGGGCACGAACCCTGGACTTCCCCGACTAAGTCGCTTTCTGAGAGTGCGTAGTTAA
>JAADXW010001279.1:0-10505 GCA_023337975.1 Phytopythium ostracodes
CTACTTTTGCTAGGCTGGTATTGGTCTATGATGCTGCAAACTCACGTCGAAAGGGTCGTGGTCCCAGTGCTCGGGCATCACGGGCACGACGTCATAGTGCGAGTTGAGAAGGATGCCGGGCAGGCTCGGGTTTTCGCCCTTTCACGTCGCCTGCATACACCGGAGCAATAGCGCCTCGTTACATCATGAAGAATCCATACGTGCTGCGTTAATAGCGCTTATACCAGCACGATGGGTTATTCTCCACGGGCGAGAAAACTTGGACTGGCAATTTAACTAAGCAGCGTACGAAGAATAAGAGCAACGTGAGCAACGTTCACGACGGATGACAGCATAGGCACTCAAGCAGCAGCGTACTCTCTTCCAGGTACGCGCGCAGCCACTCAACGCACTGTTAAACGGTATATTGTCATAGACAGAATCCGTATCGTTAAACCAAAGCGAAGCCAACCACTAGCAAGCATGCTGAGGCCACAAGGAGCGCGCACCTGCTTGTAGCTGCCGCTAGAGCCCTCGCGGCTGATCGTGCGAAACCGCAGGAACTCGAGGAAGCGTGTGACGGTGTCGATCCGCTGCTCCATCATCGTATCTGCTGCAGGAAACTAAGAATCGAATTGTGGTGCAGGTCCAAGCAGTCCGCTCTTCTCGCTCCCTCTTTGAGGGCATGCAGGCCGCGCCGTCACGAATGATCGTGTGACTTGCCGGGGAAGCGAATCAAACGCCGATCAGGTGACTACGCCACTTGTCAAGTCAAAGGGAACAAACAAACAGGGATGGTATGGCGTATTAAAATGGATGGGGGCTATGAACTAATATGTATTACTCGAATATTATTTTGTATTATCATGTTTTATAATTGAAAGCTTCAACCAGAACGGGTCTTTTGTCAAGGCAACTTGGCCACCACCAGCATCACTTCCCGGCATTTGTTTCGCATGGAAGTATCGATGGAGGTATCCTGCACACCTCAGGCGCCAATGCTGGCATTGGTTCTAGACGTAATTCGATAGGCAGAGTACATGGTATTTCGTACAGCGGAGTGCTCAGCGGTGGCTGAACATGGCGCGGAAGACGTTCGCGTAGATGTCGATGCCTCGCAGGAACACGTCCGAGTGGAGGCTCTCGTTGTGGTCGTGCAGCAACACGGGCGTCCGGTTCATCGGCGAGAAGCCGAGCGACAGGATGCCTGCCTTGCGCAGGAACCGGCAGTCGGTCGCCGCGGGGAAGATCTCGGTCTCGAGTTGTAGTCCTTGTGCCTGCACAAGACCAACTTGTTAGCGAGCGATAGGGTCAGATGAGTAACAGATAGGCACAAACGCGCCTCGCACGCGCCGCGAAAAATGGGCCACCACTCGTTGTCGTCAGTCTCGAGCGACGTCACGTAGTGCTGGCGGTCTCGAACGACCCACGAGTCGAACTCCCAGCTCACGCCCTCGGCCGCGCACCACTCGTTCAAAAGCGCCTGGGCGGCAAGAAGATCGCCACAAACGCACAGATTGCGTTGGTCAGACTCCAGTACACGCATATGATCGGTAGGCAGCTCCCATCTCACCTCGAACTCGTCGAGGCCCATGTCGGGCGAGATGCGAATGTCAAACCCTGCGGTCGCCTCGGATGGAACGACGTTCAGTGCGTACGACTTGCCGCCATCGGACGACACACCGCTTTGCAGCATGGTCAGGTTGACCGTCGTGACGTCCCCCAGGTTCTTCTTCTTCATGTGCGCGTGCTTGCACCCGGCGTGCGCGTCGAGTTGCTTCTCTTGCTCGGCGCGGAACGCGAACGCCTACATCCAAGCATGTCATACGAATTAGTCGTCTATGAACCACAACATGCCAGTTCTCATCTGAGCTAACAGGCTTCAAACCTTGTTGCAGACGTCGATGATCTTCGACGCCGCCGTGTTCTGGATAAATCGACTCCCGTGGCCTGTGGGGCCCTTGGCTTTCACGTACAGCGCCCACTGCGTCCTCTCGCCGTAGAACACTGTGAAGGCCTCGCCGGGGTTCGCGAGTCCCTCGTCGAGCGCGAATGCAACTGACCCGAGGAGTTCCCGGAACGCATCGCTCTCGACAAACCCTTGCATGCCGGCGGGCCCGCCGACTTCCTCGTCAGGGACGTACAGCAGGTGGATGTTCCGCTCGGGCGCGAATCCGGAGGCCTTGAGCTGGTGCACTGCCTCAGCATACTGCACGCAAACGCTCTTCATGTCCTGCGCGCCGCGGCCGTAGATACGTCCGTCCCCCAGCACTCGCGCCTTCCGGTTGTGTTCAAGCGCATAGCCACCACCACGTTAGTTGCCTCATCAATACGAAAGCGGAATGCCACCAGGAAACGCACGTCAAACGGGTCGAACTGCCAGTGCTCGGGCATCGCCGGCACGACGTCGTAGTGGGAGTTGAGCACGATGCTGGGCAGCGTCGCGTCCTTGCCTCGCCACGTCGCCTGCGCAATTGCAATTCATCACAGCGACGATTAGATTGGACACGCACAGTTCTAGTGGCAGTGCAGGCGTGCGGGCACCCGTACCAGGACGATCGGCGCATTCTCCACTAGCGTGACGGTCTGGACCTCGAGGCCGACTGAGGCAACGCGAGTGGGCGCGAAAGGAACACGAATCGCGGGTCAGTTGAAGCGTCACAAGCGCCACATCAAGACCGAATGCGGGGCGCAAACTCACTCTCTTCGAGGTAAGAGCGGAGCCAAGCGGCGCACTGCGGTGGTCGAAACAATAGAAGGCTGAGTACGTGGTCCCAGCGCAATGCTCGCCGTCCGAGAGGCCTTGGCCCCGACAAACGGCTACGTACGCTCGCGTAGGCGCCCCGGGGGCCCTCGGCGCTGACCGTGCGCAGCCGCAGGAGTTCGAGAAGCCGCTCGACCGGGTCCTTGCGCGCCGCCATCGCCGACGCGGGATGAGCAACGCAACAACCAGCGACCTTCAGGATTTGCGGACCAAATGGGCAGCAACCTGTCGAATGCGCAAACAGGGACGCCGACCACGTACGGTGGTACTATTGGCTGTTATGCTGTATGATGCAGTTTGTATTGGGGCACTCAAACCTATATGAATGCATACCATCTTATAATTGGAAATTATGTTATACTGTAAAATATAGTTTCTTTACGCAGTGACAAGCAGCAATTCATATAATCTCATAAATAATAGCTCTTTATCGACACGAACAATGCGGTTTTCTGCCTGGTGTGTGAACCTCCGGAACAGCAGCAGGCGGCACAAGATCGAGCCCATTCCCCTCCATATTACTGAATAGATGGCCATACCAGCGTCGCTCGTGCTACTAACATTTACAGTGCATGCACGAGCTTCGGTGACGAATAGGTGGGCTCATGACTATTGTAGTCCTGTGGCGGGCGCGGAAGGTGCTGCCCACTCAACGAACTGCTGGACGACCACTGGTACATTCGTTTCGGCGTGTCCGACCATCCATTCGTTGGCTCCTCTTCTGGTCCGGCTTTGAGACACTCTCCTCTTTAGTACCATTTTTTGTCCTTAATTTTAGCAATATCGAGCGTAAACATTACGCGTACGACCGTCCATCCCCAAGGCGATCATCATTCCGACTGACCGTTGTGACAAAAGACGTAACTCATCCAGAGAATCATAGTATTCGCAAAAATTGAACCTCGGCTACTATCTGTAGTTACAAATAGCATAATATTTAGTGCGTTTCGCCATCAAGAACGGCCCTGAGATATAGAATTTTGAAGTGCATGCGATGAAGAGAACAAATGAAACACGTCCCGGGTGCTGTAATATGTTAAAAACCGTCGTTTTTACAGATCCAAAATGTTTGAGATCTTCGACCTGTTTACAATAATGCCTGTCTTGGCCCAGCAATTGTTGATGGTCGCCACAGACAATTGGTTAAAAGCTGCGACACACCACTTACAAGCAGTGAACAAGTCAACCACAGGTAGCAAGAACGTCCCTTGGACATAGAAGTTGTAGGCACGCTCGCCTCGCCTCGTATAGATGTAGCTCTTGGTCGCCTTGATAATGCCCTGGTCTATGGACTGCAGCACCGACATCGTGCTTTAGGCAGAAAGTCTAGATGCACGTTTGTAAAGCCGATATCACCGACTCGGTGGCTGCCCATATTGTCAACCAGCGTCAAAACGCGGCGGTTCTCGTCACGCATACGCTTGTCAAGCTCATGGAGCCACGCGCAAAAGATGGAGCCGTTCATCCAGCCCTTCTTCGAGTGCGCGTAGTGGAAGAGCGGGTTGGCGACAGTGCAGTCCTTGTCGGCGACCCAGTGAACCTAGTCGGTCTGGGCGCGGAAGGGACGGGCGTGGCGGCCGTCCTGATGATCAAAAGCGGGAGTCGCTTCGTCCCCGAGACGTTGGTGGCGATGCTCATCGTCACTTGCGTCTTGTCTATTTTGAACCCGAAGAGCACAATGTCATCGGGCGCGATCGTACGCGTCGGCGCGCGCCAATATAAGTAAGCCGTCTCGTCGAAATTAAAAATGTTGTCGAGGTGATACAGGTGCGTCAGCGCCTGAATGCACGTCCGCCTTTCCTCAACTGCAGTCCTCTTGACTGACCCAGCTTCCCCATAGATCTGCCGGGTCGACAGGCCGTTCCTCCGCATGCAGCGCGTCTCCCAGGACTTCGTCAACTTGGGCATGGCCTCCTCGGGCGCGCCGAGCTCCCGCAACACTCGCCGCCCCTCCATGCAGAGCTAGGCGGTCGAGACGGTATTGTGGTGGGCGACGACCCGCTCGATGAACGCCTTCGCCGCTTCGTCGACGTGCAGCAAACGGGGCGGCGAGATTGTCTTTCTGGTGAGGCAGAGGGCGGGGAGCTGGAGCAACTTCTCCTTGAACTTGAGCGCCTTTGCACCATGAACCGGTCGATAACGAAGCCGGGTTCGAACATCTCGGTCGCCCATGAGGCAAGCCGAGTTGGGCCCATCGCGGGCTTCTCCGCGGCCATCTTGCATATCTCGGTCTTGATGGACAGGGGATGGAAGCGGCGTTGCTTGGGGGAGGCTGGAGGCTTGGTGGAAGCACGACGCATGGTAGATGACAGCAAATTGCTAAATGACGAATGATTCATAATGATGTCGAGTTCAACCGTGTGCACAGGGAGACTCGCTCGCAAAAGTATCTTCGCGCCAAATGATTTTAAATTCTGGTTATTTTTCAGTTGAAGTTCACTTGAATGTGCGTCAGAGGTGGGTCAAGTGGCCAGTCGTCTTCCTTTCGGAAAAAAGTTGGCAATTGCGACCGTAGGTTAGTACCCTCGCACATCCCCGATAAAATGTGGAAACATAAATTGCTGCAGGTAGATCAGAAACGACCCGTGCTTGATGGCGAAACACACTGTAGCGCCAGTTTCCTTGAGAAAATACTAGTAGATAGTAATAGTAATCTCGTTTCAGACACAGTAAGGAAAATACTATGTGGATATACTATTTTAAACACAAAATCCTGTACTTAAATTATAGATGTGCCCACGAACGCCCCAAACCGTGGTGAGTGTTGAGCCATTCTTCTTGCCACCTCAGCAAAACGTTGACGTATTCAACCTTGAGAGAAAGACAACCAAAATTTTGGTTTGCACAGTACTGTACGCACGGCACCGGTGACGCGCATACATTGTTGGAGTTTCCTCCGTGTACCCTTTGTACTTCTTTCTCCTGATATTCTAGTCCTTCTCTGGGATGTCGAGCGTGGTTTTGAACACCTACGCGGGCGTCACTCCTTACAAGAGCGGGATCGCGATAATGCTCTCGTCAGCACTGGCAGCATTCGCGCTGTACGCGTAGCGGCTCTGGGATTCCCAGTGGGAACTGCAATGGAACAATCTAGAATAGATTTTTGTAAGGTCATACAAATGTTCAGTATAAAATTAGTATCTACACTTATAAAATTTGGTTACTATTTATATTAGTAATTGTTAATAGTAACGGCAACATTTATGTAGTAAACATATTATGAATAGTAATTGACGAGATCAGCCTTTAGTATTAGTATAGTAAGTCGCTCAATTCGGCGTTACTATGAGCCTCTGCACTCATCAACAAATCAAACTGGCATGTCCGCTACGGTACTGCTTGCCTGGAATTACTCATCATGGCCGGCGGCGGCGGCGGCGGCGTCCGACGGACCGTGCGCCGCGCGCTCGAGTACGAGACCGCCAAGCGCAAGGGCTCGCGCTTCATCGCAGGCGTGTGGCCGCTCGATGTGCCTGGTGATGCGGCGCACGCGCATGTCAAGGCGCTGATCGACGGCCAGCGCGCCAAGTTCCCGGACGCATGCCACCACTGCTATGGCTACACGACGATGGACGGCCGCGAGCAGTGCTCGGACGACGGGGAGCCGCATGGCACGGCGGGTAGACCCATCTTGCTCACGATTCAGCGCGCCCAGCTCGCGGACGTGTGCGTGGTGGTGTCCAGGATATTCGGCGGCACCAAGCTGGGCACGGGCGGGCTGATACGCGCCTACGGCGCGGCGGCGCAGGAGGCGCTGGAGCAGACCGAGGTCGTCGAAAAGGTGCCGACCGCGCTGCTGCAAGTGGTTGCGAGTATGTCACTCGTGGACGTCGTCAAGCAGGCGTCGGTCAAGTTCGGCGCCGAGTTCGCCTCGCAGGAGTACGGCATGGACGCGTCGTTCGTCGTGCGCGTGCCCTCGGCCAGCACCGACGAGTTCGCGGGGTTCCTGCGCGCCAAGTCGGCCGGCAAGATTCGCGTCGAGCGGGTAGAGTAGATGGATCGCGTTGCGCCACGCATATCGTGCACGTGCAGGAGTGATTATGTCCAGATTGCGTATGCTACCGTGACATTCCCACGGAGAAATACAGTAGAGCCGCGCGGTCAGTCGCATATCAAAGACGACGCTCCGCCGCATGCATTCCCTCGGGAGGGTTTACGTTCTCGCCATGTCGGACAAGGTGCACTGGGAGGGAAGCAGCACACAGCTGGGGATAGGAAGGCGACGCCATGGTAGAGCGTTAGCAACACGAGCACACGCGTCGAGCTGCGACTGGAGACGTCAATTCCTGACCGACCATAGTGAAGATGGAGCGTCGTCAATGAAGTGAGGTGAAAGCCTAATGACGGAGGCAACACCTCACCAAGGTGGCGGGCGGGCGAGCGTGCCACGCACGCGCCCATGGGTGATTCGAGTGAGCTACTCGCTGGTACGTACAAAATACACTTGGGTTCAGTATATTATGGGTTCCGCGACATCACGTGTCGAAAACTGAACCTCGAGTGTTCCCAACTGTACTCCGCCGCCCTTGGATCAGGAAGGAGCGCGGTTTAACACACGACTAAAGTTGCAGGAAGCGGCGCTCCTCCCCCTTTTATCCTGCGCTGCCAGGGTGAAAAAGCGCGTGCTACGCCCCACTTTACCCTTCAGAAGGCGAGCGCGGCCAAGTGGAACACCAGGCCGGGGGGGCTTCGTTGGGTGGACGTCACATCCTGGCTTGGTGCTGCCGGCCAATCAAAACGCCCTTGAAGGTAGGACGCGTGCGACGTCGCACGATAAAACCCGCACCGCCCGCGCAATTTTAGCGAGTAAAAGGTAGTATTTTAGCGTAAATCGTCTCTCCCTCCTCGTCCTCCCGCTTGGATAAATTTACAGCCAAAGAAGCGGCGGCAAAGGCGTCGCGTATTCGCAATTGTGGCACCGAGGAGGCGAGCGGTGAACCACAAAGAAGGCCAAGCGGCGGCACGGCAACCAGCAGCAGGGGAGATAGACAAGCAGGCAGGCGACTAAGGTAGCGATGGTCTCGAGCGAAGGAGGCGGCGGCGGCGGCGGCGGCGCGCCTGTGATCGACGAGGACTGGGAGGAATGGACGCCCGAGAAGGGCTCCTTCCTGCACCACATGCTCGCGGGCTCGGCCGCGGGCGTAGCGGAGCACGTGTCCATCTTCCCCATCGACACCGTCAAGGTACTTTAGAGGAGGAGGAGGGGAGGGAGGCTGCTCGTGGATGATGCGCTGACGTGGGGGGGATTGTGGGAATGATGCTGATAATGATGCAGACGCACATGCAGTGCCAGCGGTGCCCCGTGAACGGCCGGTCGGTAGAGATGTCGGCCATCCAGACGGCGCGCATGCTCGTGCGGGAGGAGGGCCCGCTCCGCCTGTTCCGAGGCGTGAGCACCATGCTGGGCGCGAGTCTGCCCGCGCACGCCGTGTACTTCTCCGTGTTTGAGGCAGCCAAGAAGCTTCTGGGCGCCGACAGCGCCGAGCACACGCCGATCGCGTCCGGTACGTTCTCGTGTCTGAACGGTTGGCTTCACAAATGGTTGCTGACGGTCGTTATGCGCGTGCAGGCGCCTCGGGAGTGGTCGCCACCGTGTGCCACGACTCCATCATGACGCCCATGGACGTACGTGATGGGAGACGCATGTGTTGGTGGTGGGCGGATGCAATGACACCATGAGCTCACGGTGCGTGCTTGTGCATCTACCAGGTTGTGAAGCAGCGCCTGCAGCTAGGATACTACAACGGAGTGGCCGACTGCTTCCGGACGGTGCGTTGGGCAGCTCCAATTGACTGAGAACGTGAAGCTACGTGAGCGTGCGCTGATTGGACGGCTGGAACACAATGCTCTGCATTTCTGCAGGTCATGCGTCAGGAGGGCCTGCGTGCGCTGTACATCAGCTTCCCGACGACGCTCATTATGAACCTGCCGTACAGGTGCGCAGCATCGATCGCACCGCTGCTTGTAGCTATAATGTGACTGACTCTGGACTGCCTGCAGTATGATTATGGTGTCGGCCAACGAGACGTTCAAGAAGATCCTCAACCCGTCGGGCGAGATGAACGTGTCGGCCTACATCGCCTCCGGAGCTGCGGCCGGCGCATTGGTACGCAGACAATGCATGCGTGCCCCCGCGATGTGATGCAATTGTTCTGACGCAAGGGTGTGGCTTGGTTGCTCTGAATGGCAGGCGGGCGTGCTCACGAACCCGCTGGACGTGGCCAAGACGCGTCTGCAGACCCAGGCCATGGTGATCGCGGAGGACCCCTCGGTAGGCTTCCGTGTTGCAACTGCTTCTGCTTCTTCCTCTGCTGCGTCTCCGGAGCTTCAGGTTCTTTCTAGCTCTTGCTCGCGTTGCATGATTCACTCACTCCGTTCCATTGTGGGGTTGGGTCTGTGCCTGTTCTCGCGATTTTCACACAGTGTCCATCTCGTACCCGTTGTGCGCAGCTACAGGCTCGCGGCGTGGCGCTGACCGTCCCGACGTCATGTACAATCAACAACCCGACTGAAGGCGTTCGTGTTGCGAATTGGGAGCTGCAATGTATGCTGTCATGGTGACTCACGGGATGTGATGATGTTGCCCCCAATTCAGATTGCGCGGTCCGAGCCGGTCCTGCGTCGCCAGTACGCCGGCCTCATGGACGCCCTGATCCAGATCAGGGCCCAGGAGGGCTACGCCGGCTTCTTCCGAGGGGTCTACCCTCGTTTGCTGGTGCATGCGCCGTCGGTGGCCGTGTCGTGGACAACTTTTGAAGTATTAAAGAAGACACTCGATCGGTGGAATGACGAGTAGCAGCTAGCGCGCCATCGCTCCGGTGGAGATCACGGCGGACGGCCGGGAGCGGGTCGCAGGAGAAGGCAGAAACGCGGAAGCGAGTCAGTGGGCGAAGAATCGAGGGAGGAGGGTCCATGTTTGGTGAAGGGCGGGGAGAAAACAAAAAGCTGTACTGTCGGTGGCGAAAGTACCGCCCTACTTGAAACGAAACTGGAGAAGAAAACGACACAAAGAGAGAGAAGAGGGAGAGAAAAATAGAGAGGCAAGGGCTTTTTGTACAGTTGAATTGGTCTTGCGCTTGCTTGTCAAGGTCAAATACATTAGTGATAAAATACGGGTGCGACTGCATGAGCAGCGTCACAGTTTTTGACGCCCGAGGTACGTTGGTGAGCGCTTTCAGCAAACCGTCAGCTCTGTTGGGAAGCCGAGGCACAAGGCACAACGACGACAACAACCGAGATCTTGCCTTAGGCAGCGTAATCGATGCGCGCTTGAACACTTGCCACTCACGGAGGGGATCATACCCATTGGATGCACCAACTCATCAGCGATGTGAAGACCAACGAGTTGAGACGGCGAGACGCAACGCAAATCAGGGACGACGCCGAACAAGGCGATGGTGATGGCCACTCGTGGTTGCTGCCCGTCATATCCTCAGCACCAACCAATCAACATCGAAATTGCTTGGATACTTGTTGCGATGGCATTTCTGCCCTTGGTCATCCTTTGCGCTCCTTTCCAGTGTGCCAGGACCGCAAAGCCACACGATACAGCGTCGTTGTCTATCCTTGGCCGCAAATTCAAAAAATATGGCGCACGATCCCAGAGTCCAGACCATTGATTGTCAAGGGAAAGCTGCGCGATAGCACGTCTCGATAGTCAGCTGTTATGCGAAGAAGCACGGAGCACACATGACGGTCAGAAGATGAAACATCACCAAGAATTGCGTTCCCCCCCTTGACCCACCTGCACTCTCGACACCGC
>JAADXW010001280.1:0-10479 GCA_023337975.1 Phytopythium ostracodes
CGCCAGAAGGAGCCGTCGTCGAAGATCTCGGTGTTCATGATGCGGTTGGCGGTGGCGTTGGGAGTGGCAGTGAGCAGCATGAGCCACACAGTCCATCCTAGACAGAAGGAGGCGACGATGGCGAGACCGAAGAGGCTCCTGGCCATCGGTTTTGCGATGACCGAGAGAGCGTAGGTGGAACCTGATCGAAGATGCTGCAGGTGACAGCTGAGCGCCCCGACCGGCCCTTGCCGGCAGCCTACGCTCGCGCCTGCAGGGCTGGGAGCGGCATGGAGCTGGCGCTTGGTCGACTGGCTCATCCGTGTCAACTCGTTGGCGGCCGTGTGCTCGACCACCACTCGGGGAGAGGGGTCGAGCTCTATGGTCATGCTTCAGCCTGGAGCACAACCGAGGCTTATAAATAGATAACGTGCGGCAGGTGTATTTCAGATCGCACTCTCCGCTACCTACCACGCCGACTACGTCCGTCATTCGATGCAAGCCTTGTTGTCGTGGCACGGTCTCATATTTTCGAGGCGTCGAACTCAATATACAAAGATGAGCCAAATGTAAGACTGTACTACCGTTACTTGCTCACCGTTGGCTGGCGTCCTCGTCAGCTGGTGCTGATTCTGAAGCGCTACACCTCGCTCTCGAGCGCTTAAAAGCTGTGATGACCGTCGGAGAGTAGGAGCCGGCGGTTGGCCTCGATGGGGCCTGCCTCCCGCTGTCGCATTGGCGACCTGGATTGCCAAGCCCGCTACAGTAGCATGCGCTTGCTTGCTCTCTACAGTGCAATCGATTCGCATCTCGCGAACACACCACGCTCGGCGTCGATTCTGCCAGTGTAGTCTCCATCGCCACCACAGGGGGGTGCAATAGCACTGACCCGATGCTGCAGCACGGCCGGTCGTGTCGAACCGCATCCGCGATGAGGATGCGAATGGAATGCGAGGATTCCTCCTCACCGGCGGTGAGCAAACGAGCAGCACGGAGGAGGATGTGACCGGGGAAGGTGCCGACGCTGCATTGGGCGCGTGCGCAGCAACTGAATCGTCCGTAGAGACACGGAGTGCGTGCGTGTCCAGCGTTGTGTGGAGCACGCGAACTGAAGCGAGTCGCCTATTGTACAGTACGGTACCGTGGGGTTCAGTACTGTACACAATGCAGGACTCGTGGCGCGTCACTGCAGTCCGCCTCACGCGCTAAAGACGCGTCGCGATGCCCGTTTGACATTTTTCTTCGCTCTCCAAGCAGAAAAAAGCGACAAGCAACCGACTCGACCCATTCAAGCGGCATCTTTGGCGTGTTTTTCTGTCGGTTTTAGGCGCTGAAGAGCCGATTTGCAACGCTTACTCATGCAGGTGATAGCATGCGAGGGAGTGTCCATCTGTGTTGATTTCTAACTATTAATAAAACGAGTCGACTAAAAAAGGATACAAACATTAAATAAGAGCGCGTTTTGGTTTTTGAGAATCTTATCGCGTATTTTTAGCTAATCGGCGGCAGGAAAACGCGGCGCGGGTGGCCTTATAATTCTTGCGGATGGAGAAACGCTAGCCGTGAGCAATGACACGCGCGCGCCAACACTGATTACCCTACCCGCGCATCCGACCAATCGCATCGCATTACCTGCATAAATAAATATCTCTGGTGAGATACGATCCTGCGGCCAGTCCGGATTCGTAAACACTTTTCCTGTCTTCAAATAAGCGTATTAACTACTTGTGATAATGAGTATATTTCTTAAACTAATTTTCATCCCGTGAGGATTGTGAATGTCGTTTCGGGAGCCAGCGAGTTGAACTTTTCCCATGCAACCGCGCGGTGCGTTTCTTCAACCGCAACTTGCTCCAGAGGCGCACGATTTCGGGATAAAGAAGCGGGTTGACAAACTTTATAATCGCATTCAATTCCGGCTCTTATCCCACTTCGCCTCCCACGTTAATCCCCCAGTTGGCTTCAACGACTCACTACATGTACCCATGTTCTCTCACATTTAATAATTAAGTTCGGCAGGCCTCGTCGGCATTTCGCTTCCCGGCGTACATGCCCGCCTCCAGGTCTCCCGATCTCATTATCCAATTTCCTTCGCTCTCCCCACCACTTCCAAGCAGCTTCAAGCACAAGCTCCACCATGCCCGGAAGCACCAGCTCGCACGCGCACCACGCCCAGGCGCTGGACCTGCACGACGCGCTGCTGGAGGTGTCGCATGCCAAGAACTCCATCTACGAGAGTACGCGCATGTCGGGCGAGAACCGCCACCGGCATCACGTGCTGCCCACGGACGCGGTCGCCGAGAAGTTCGACCACTGCAGCGACACGCTCGACAGTCTGTACGCCAGCTCGCTCGCCAACCTCATCGCCACCTCCAAGGCCAGCCGCCTGTAAGCAGCAGAAGCCGCCCCGCCAGAGGCCGCAACACCAGCGCAAGCCGCAAAGACGGTCCGTGTTGTGATATGTAAAACAGTAAAACGACCGAAATACACTATTCAAGTATCCAAAATCGCCCTCGGACAAATCCATTTTGGGTCCAGTATCCATGGAAAATAACTCGGCGACAGGCGACGGAACCTCTCCCCCCCTCGGTGGGTGGGTGCGTCTTTGGCGCACGTGAGACTGGGGTGAGCATGGGTACGAACCAGTCCGTGAGTGAACAGCTCGTCTCGCTATACTTAGCGCGCTCTATAACTTCGACGATGGCGCCCAACCCGCCAACTGGTTCAGTTGAGATTCGGATCTGTCGGCGAGAGCGACATGGCGCGTCCGGTGTGCGCGCTCGTGCGGCTCGCGGCGCCCGTGGTGGCGTCCGGCGCGGTGGTGACGACGCTCGCGACGTGCTTCATCCTCGCCAAGACGCGCGACGTGTACACGGGCGGGCTCAAGTGGCCCTACTTCTCCGACATGGGCCGCGATGCGCCGGGATACTACGTCTTCTGCGTGGGGCTGACGCTCACGGCGCTGGCGCTGATCGCGACCTGGCGCTTCAACTACGAGTTCCAGCGCGAGGCGCTGCGGCGTCCGAGACAGCACGGCCACGTCTCGGGAGCCATTGGCCGCACGGCCATCGCCTGCCTCGTGCTCGGCTGCATCTCAACCGTCGGGCTGCCCGTCCTGGTTCGTCTCGCGGATTGTCTAACGGCTGGATGATGCGTCTCTCGCTGGTGCTGACTTGATGGGGCTGGATGTGGTGTCGTGCAGGCGTTCTTCAGCACGTCGTCGTACCCAAAGCTGCACAACAATGCCGCCTACTGGTTCTTCTGTCTCGAGACCGTCGCCGTCTTCCTCAACGTGCGGTGACTTCTCCATTCCTGCAACAGCGATGGCCACAGATGTGCTGACGCTGGAGGTGCCGATTGATGGTTGTTGGCACTTGGCCAGACGTTCGTGAGCTTTCGCATCTTCAAGACCGCTCGCTGTCCCGAGAACTGCGCCGGAGCGCTGAACGCGGCGATGCCGACGGCTGAGCAACTCGACAAGGCCGTCGTCCGCTTCAAGCGCACGTTCGTCATGCAGGCGGCGTTCACGGCGCTCTTCTTCGTCGCGTTCCTGCTGTACATCCCCATCGGCCTCGCCATCATTGCGCCATTCAAGCGCTTGACTATCGCCGAGTGTCTCGAGCGCGACCTGGGCGTCGAGTACTGCACCGACATCATGAAGTACAACAGCGTCGAGACCAAGCTCTGGAACTACGGTAAGCATATCGCATACCCAACTCATTAGATGACCAGGCACTTACCACAGACCGCTCGTTTCGCGCAGAGGACGACTTCACGGCGACGCAGATCCGCGCGGCGGCGCAGCTTGGCTGCATCTTGACGCTCGTCGGGTACTCAATCTCCTTCATGACGCACGACTACAACAGCGGCAAGGCGTCGCCGAGACCGAGCAGCATCGAGGAGAACTCGAGCGCGCACTTTACTGTCATCGCCATGCTCACTTCGCCCGAGGTCGAATCCGACGTGGGCCGTGGGCCGACCGTCAACTAGATGAGAGAAAATGAGCGCGAGTCTGATCACGAGTCTGTCAGGTCAAAAGCAAATATTCAGGTTGAGAGGCAGCAAGCAAGGCGGTCGTGTTGCGTTCTCCTCTATGCGTGCTCCGAGTCGTGCTGCAGCTGGATGAGCGCGACTTCAGTGCGGTCGATCGCCGACTGCACCCGCGCTGCGTCCATCTCCATGAGCATTAAATACGCCCCGCCGTCCATCATAGCGTCTGCAAAGCCCGCTTCTCGCAGAATGTCGATGGCGCCGTTAACAGCGACCAGCTTGGTCTGAATCGACGGGTTGCTAAGGCGCACCTTGCGGAACTTTTCATCCTACACCAGTCAATGGACGAGCCATAGATACATCAGCAACATGAGCCAGGTGCCACCTCACAGAGCAGGCAACGAGCAGCGCACCTGCGGGTTCTTGACGATGTTGCTGAGCAGCTTGATGAGCGTCTCGGCTGCAGTGATGGCCTGCGTGGATTCCTGCCGAAGCAGCACGTACACTGCGCCACCGCCTTCTGTTTCGTCGATCGATAGGCCAGCCAAAGGCTCGACGACTTCACCGGGAGCAGCGAAGGCGGCAGGAGGAATTGCGGCGCCCTGGGGTTGAGTAGTTCCCGGCACTGGATAGCCGTCGCCTCCGATCGAATTCATGGCCGATGTCACTTCCGATGAGGACGAGAACGTCGCCGCGTACGGGTTGAAGCCCATTTGTGCGTGCGCGTTGCGGATCTCGCGCGCTTTGACTTCCTCGTTGGACAGGACGACGGGCGGTGGCAGGCTCGGCGTGCTCGCTGACGAAGGAGCCGGCGGCGGAGGCAGCGCGACGCCCAGCCGCGACGCGTTCTCCTCTTCCTGTTGCAGCCGCGCCTTCCGCGCCTTGTCCACGCGCTTCTCCCATGCGTTGCCGCGCTGCTCCAGCGCCTTTTGCTGTTGTATTGGCCGCGTTGCGAGCGTTAGCCGCGCATTCTGACCAGGGATAACGCGAGGTAGAGCACGAACCTGCAGTTCTCGCCGCCGATGCTGCTCCTCGGGCGTTGAAGAGGGCGGTGCGCTCTTGCCAAACGACGGCATCTGACCGTTCAGGCAACATGAACGAACGAACAAGCGTTAGATGGCTCGAACACTCGGATCAAGTCGAGAAAGTGCATCTTGTGCCGACACCTTTAGCGATGACGCCGCGCCGCCCCGTGCGGCCGCCACATTCTCCGCCTGGACGTCGTCACCGCCGCCACCGCCACCGAGAACGTTCCCCTCGCCCTTGAACGCCACCGTGCGTTTGTTCTGGAGCTTGGCGGCCGCCTGCTTGGCCTCCTCCTTCTTCTTCTTAAGCCACTCCATGTTGGCAGTTGTCTGATTGATCGGTTTTCCTCGTTGGGTTGCAGGAGTTGCCGAAGGACAGTCCGACACGTCATATTTTGTATTTTAGATGAATTAAGGTATTTCCGTTGAAATTCACAAAAGCGTATCCCTTGCGTGGTCAGCATTGTGATTTAGCGAGGGATAGGTCTTACGAAAAAGACTTTTGAGCACCCAGTCGCACCCAGTGCTGCATTTTTATTGACAATTCAGCACACAAGGCACCATCGACTGTCCATGTTGAAGGTGCAACTCTTAGCGTTACACATCATTCGCCTCTTTTCATTGCTTAGAGATGCATAACTAAATTTCTGGTTACACAGTCTAAAACATAGCTGCTCGTCAGCAAAACTGCCATGTCACCCCGTCTACGCCCTGACTGCAGAACTGAGGCAAATTTTTATAACCAAAACCTGCCCCCTTTCCCTGCTCTTCAACAAAAAAGTCACCCAAACCTAATGGGACTGTACGGTACCACCGGCTCGATTTGACTCGAAATCTGTATGTTTTTTGCTGTGAGAGTGGCGAGCAAGCGACAGAACGCGCGGGACAGAACAGATGACCGAACAGCCAACCGAAGAAGCGGCGAAAGGGCGGCCCTATTGTATCAAAAACAAGAAGAAAGGCCGCCGCGGTCTATCATTTCCCCCCTCTGTCATTACCGAATCTCCATCCACCCCAGGAAGGACAAGAGCATTGACGCCCGCCCCGCTTCCTCCACCAGCTCGATCTCAGGCTCGAGGCTCTAAGGCGCCTGCTTCTATCCATGTACGCCCCGGTGGCGGTCGCGGACCCCGTGACGGTCGAGGAGTCGGTGCTGCCGCGCGTGGACAGCGCGGTGTTTGAGGGCGCCAGCTACGAGCGCAAGGCGTCGATGAAGGCGGTCGAGCAGGGCGAAGCCGATGGCGGAGAGCAGCGGAGATGGCGGAGAGCGACGATCGCCAAGCGCGCGGCCGCCATGCTGGCCGCGGCGGCGCTCGTCGTCGCGCTCGGACTGGCCGCGGTCCACTTTGTGCACACGGACGCGTTCGACGACTTTGTCCACTGGCTGCAGGTTGGTGGCCCCCCTAATGTATTGCACGGCGGCATAATTTGTGGTCGCTGACGAAGTGATGTTGTGGCGTGTGTTCTGGACAGCACCACGAGCTGGTCGGGTCCGGGATCTACGTCGCGGGCTTCATCGTCTTCATCGTCCTGTGGTACGCTCTGCTTCATCCAGGCACGGCCACAACAGTATGTCCATCTAATGAACTCTGCATGGCGCGACAGCTTCCCGTCGACGGGTTTTGAGTTGTTTGCGGGCTACATCTTCGGCTTTTGGCTCGGGCTGGCGCTCGCGACGGCCGGCAAGCTCACGGGCTCGGTGCTGTCGTTCGTCATTGGCCGCTACTTTTGCCGCGCGCGCGTGCGCGCCTACATGGACACGCGCGCGCACCCGGCGTTCCGCGCGTTCCAGACGTTGCTGGAGCGCCGCCAGGTGCTCGTCGTCTTCCTCACGCGCACGGCCTTCTTCCCGATCGCCATCAAGAACTACGGGCTGAGCGCGCTTGGCGTGGGCTTCCCCGTCTACCTCGCGGCCGCGCTCGTCACTGGCCTGCCGTTCTCTGTCGTCTGGGTCTACTCGGGCAAGGCTGCGCAGGACCTGACGCTTCTGCTCTCGAGCAATCAGTCGCACGCGACGACCGAAGTCGTGATGCTGCTGGTTGGCGCGCTCAGCGCTCTCGCGCTGCTTGGATTCGTCGGCTGCTACACGCGCAAGTATGTGCTGGCGATGGCCGAGAAGGAGAACGCCGCCAATGACGAGGCGAAACTCAAGTACTCGACGGACGCGGCCGGTACGGACATCGCCGCCGCCAGCGTCTGAGCGTGAAAGGGTTATGTGTGCTGGATGTGATTGCGTGCGAGTCGTGAGCGTGGAATGTGAGCTGATGACGTGGTTTGTACGACGAGCTAGACCTGTAAAGTAGCGCCCGGAACAAGCAGCAGCGAGAGAATATATCGGCCATGCGTGGCACCTCCATCACGAGCCTCGGTCGTTCTCTATTCAGACAGTCTCAGCCGGCATCTACCACTTCGCGATGCTCTACAATCCCCAGCAAGCGACTTCAGCGATCAGACGGCGTCGCGGTCGTGCGAGAGGGACGTGAGCGAGTAGCCGACCAGCGTCAGGATGCACGCAAGTTGGCTCGCCGAGCGCAGTTGGTTGGCCGACGCATCGTTTTCTGTCCTCAATGGGCACGACTCCAAGGTCAGTCTCCGATCTCTGCATCGTGTTCCTGACCGACGTATCACCGTAGTTTCAGAGCTTGGTGTCGACGTCGTCGTACTTCATGGTCACGCTGCAGTACTCGGTGCCGAGGTCGCGATCGAGGCACTGCAGACATCAAGACTGAGTGAGTCGCAGTCATCTTATGCAGTCAGTTGCGCTTCCATTGCGCCTACCTCCTTGATGGTGAGCCGCTCGAAGGGTTCGATGATGGCCAGTCTAATGGGGAGGTACAGCAAGAACGCGACGAGGAAGAGCGTGGCGATCGCCGCCTGCAGGCAGAAGGTGAGCCGCACGCTCGACTTCCACGGGTCGATCAGGCTCTGCGGCTCTCGCGGCGGCGACCGTGCCTCGTCGTACCCGCTCACTCGCCCCCGCGCGTCCACCGACGCCATGAACTTGTAGCTCGTCACAGTCTGAAGGACGCAGCAACTCGAGAGGGTTAGTGCCTCATTGATCTGTGCTGGTCTGGCTTGTCGGCCATACTCATTTTGACGACAGCGCCGGCCTCGAGGACGAAGAACCAGTAGGCCGCGTACTGGTGCGCGTCCGGGTAGGACGTGGTGCTGAAGGACAGCACGGGCAGCCCCGTGGTCGAGGCAATGCCCAGCACCGCGCTCGAGTTGGCGAGCTGCCCTGCCAAGCTCAGACTGGTCTCCTGCTTGCCTTGCGCGTTGCCCGCGCGCTCCTGACGCTCCCGGGCCACGAGCCGCCGCTGGAACTGGAGGTTGAGTCACCAGGTCAGCACCAGTGCGACCGCGACCGTCGTCAGACCCGCGCAGAAGACCCCGTAGCCGGGCGAGTCTGCTCACGCCAACACATTGCGTGTGAAGTACCAGGCATCAAAACGTCGCAAGGAAGAGGACGAGCGAGCACTAACCGCGGCCCATGTCGGAGAAGTAGGGCCACGCGAGGCCGCCGAGATAGCGGTCGTTGGCCTTGGCGATGGCGACGCACGCGACCAGCGTGGCCACCACCGCCGCCGCGGCCACGGCCGGCGGCAGGAATCACGCGCGCGACAGCATCTTGTCGAAGGAACAGGCTAGTGTACCGAGCGACGCAGTTGATCGTCTCCGTGCGAATCGATGAATGCCGCCGCCCGCTTTCCTTGGATCCAACCGCGTGCAAATCAAGTGCGATCAGGCGATGAGAGCGATGGAAAAGTGGAAGAAGGGACCGGCTGCGGTCGCGCAAGAGTCAGCGCGTCAAAAGCCAAAGATCAAAGAGGCGCGGGCGTCCAGACCGCCAGCGGGCGATGTCTGATCACCTGCGCGTGGGCCAAGCGCAACGCGAAAGGCCCGTGAGGCTGCTCGCAGCGGAGGTCCTCGCGGGCGTCCGCTGGGCACTTCAATCAGTCGCTTCAGTTGATCTCGAAAGGTATCCAATCGCGGCCGTCTTATTCCTAGGATAGCAGATGCGTAGCTGCTCGCATCTTTGCCGGATAAGACTGCTTGGGCTGCAAAATTGGACGCGAAAGCTTGTCAGTCGTGACGGAATGAAGCCATCGAAGCAGTTGATCACGTGAAGCAGTGTACGGAGTGTGTGCATTATAGTTGATACGCTTGCTGTTGTTCCCAGAGCCTAAGTTACCGCTTCTGATGGTTGACGAAGCGCATGGCGAGTGCCGAGAGCGCGCGCAGCACGACGAACACGGCCACGTACACGCCAAAGTAGTGCGCCAGGTCGTCGTGATCGACGTCAAAGACCGAGCGGATGTACTCCTGCACGGTCACCTGGCCGACCGAGACGGGCGCGTCCGTGAGCACCTGGCAGCCGAGGGGCCAGTCCTTGGTCAGCTCGGCGGTGCTGTTGCCCGCCGCCACGGCTGTGTCGATTATTGAAAGCTGCGCGTCGCTGCACTGGCCAAACACGAGCGACGCGTGCGTGTCGAACACGAGCCGCTGCGGCACGACCGCGTACAGCCACTTGTAGCCCTGCGGGATGCTGCCCGCCGGCGGGTTGAAGCCCATGAACATGAACTGCACCGTGTCGAGGAAGACGCCGACGATGGCGGCCACCTCGATGCTCGGGAACGCGAACACGAACAACTGGCCCAGGTAAACCTGGAAGAGCGTGTGCATGGCCATCATGGCCCAGTAGACCACGAACTCTTTGAAGCCCGTGGTCGCAGCAAAGCCCAGCATCGGGTAGAACACGGCGGTGAACAGCAGCGAGGTCGTCGCCGCGAACGGGACCTCCACGAGCGTGAAGCCCACGAAGTACCAGAGCGAGTTGAACGTCTGCGCGGCGCGCTCGCGGTAGAAGGACGCGCGGTCGCCGAACGCGAGCGGGAAGATGCTCATGTACCCGACGAAGCCGATGAACGAGTTGGCCATGTAGATGGCGCTCAGACCGCCGTTGACACCCGTGTACTTGGCGTAGTCCGCGTTCAGGTACATGAGCCCGACGATCACCGCCATGGACAGCGTGATGATGTAGCGCGTCGCCGTGTACGACGGCGTGCGCCAGTACATCTGGAAGAACCGGCGCGTGAGCATCGTCAACTGCGTCCAGTTGGTCGCCGCGCGCTTCTGGGTGTACGTGACCTCCACGAGCTCGTCCGACGGCAGGTACACGCCGGAGCGAGTGAACGCGTCGGCCAGCCGCTGCTTGACCGGGCTGAGCTCAAAGGCGGCGGGAAAGTCGACTGGCTTGCGGTCCGAGCGGTGGTTGACACCGGCACCGATGACCTCGAGCATCCACGTCGCCGGGTTATACCCGTCCTTGATCTTGGGAACACCCGGCATCGACTCGAAGTAGTCAATCACACTGCGGCCTTCGTGTCCGAGCTCGCCAAAGTACACCGTCTTGCCGCCGCGCTGGAGCAGCAAAAGGTTGTCGAACAGGAAGAACACCTCGGCTGACGGCTGGTGGATCGTGCAC
>JAADXW010001281.1:0-10468 GCA_023337975.1 Phytopythium ostracodes
CCCCCCCCCCCCCCCGCTCATCCCACTCGCTCTCCCTCCTCTCCCCCTTCACTGGCCCCACTCGAACGCCACGGTGACTCGCGCGGTCTCCTTCAACCTAAGGCCTAAGGTATATTATGTACGTACTCCTCCACTCCGTCTGTCTCCCCTCTCCGAGTCGGGCGTGACGCCGGTCCCAGTTGCCTCAGTCTCAAAAAAACGTCCGGCCGCGCACATTAAACCCATACAGCGGACCATGGTGTACCACCCCAGCGCTCCGTTCGCGTTCTATTCGCGGGACCCGACCACGGCCGCCCAGGCGCCCAAGCCGGCCGCCTACAGCTACAGCAGCAGCACTGCGCATGTGCCGTCGCTGCCTCAATTGGACGCCATGCTGCCGGGTCGAGTCCCACTTGCCCCGCCAACCACGGCCAGTCCGGCGTTCCCGTACCCCATTAGCAGCAGCGGCAGCTCCACCGGCTATGACTCGCCCGCGGCGTGCATGCCGATGGAATGGCCCTCGCCCGAGCTGCTGTCGCCCTCCCCAGCCGTGTCTCCATCGTCCTCCGCGACGCTGTCAACTTCCTCGTCGCCGGTGTCGTCTCCGTCGCCTCCGCCGTCGCTGACGGGCCAGCCAGTGCTCAGCGACGACCAACTGCTCCAAGAGATGTTTCAGCGGTCGACCACTTTGGTGCGTCGGTTCCCGTCGCTCTCCATGGACGACGCCGTGCTCTGCGGGCAGATGCTGGGCCTGCCCGCCGCGGGGTACCACCCGCACCACCTCTCTACCAATAACTCGTTCCTGACCATGCGCGGGCTGTCGGCGCCGCCTCCGATGCTCGCCATTCCGTCGCCCATGGGCTACAGCCGAGCCTCCAGTTCGCCGCCCATGCTCTCGTCCTCTCGTCGCCAAGCGTCGATCTCAGCCATGGCCTCGTGCGGGCGCAGCTCTCTGTCTAGTCTCGGCAAGAAGAAAGTGCCAGCGTCCCGCATCTGCCGCGTGGACGGGTGCATCAAGGGCATCCGGTCGCGGGGCCTGTGTAAAGCCCACGGCGGCGGCCGACGCTGCCAGACACCGGGCTGCGAGATCAGCGACCAGGGCGGTGGCCACTGCATCGCCCACGGCGGCGGGCGCCGCTGCTCGGTCGCTGGCTGCCTCAAGTCGGCGCAGTCCAAGGGCCTGTGCAAGCTCCACGGAGGCGCGCGGCTCTGCCGACTGCCCAACTGCAGCAAGAACGGCCAGATCAAGGGCCTCTGCCGGCTCCACTACAGCCTCATGATGGCCTCCGCCGGGTCTGCCGCCTCGGCCGCCGGCCGACGGATCTGAGTGGAGGGAGGATGGAGACGATCAAGTAGAAGAATTACATGTAGATACGGGGACAAGGGAACATATAGAACTAGCGAGACGACCAGAAGTGAACAAATGCCGCAAAATATCAATACATATAATAAAAAAAATCAGTACGATTTTGTATAAATGCACTCGGACTCTGAAAATTTTAAACAAAAGCGATAAGAATCGAGCATTTTAAATATATGTTGTCTTGAACTTATTATGTAAGCATAATCATTGTTTTCAAAATAGCATTACGATCCAAGCAGCCACAACATTCGAGAGGTTCCGTGCCGCCGCTGCAATGTCGGGGGTCAATCCAGCGAAGTATGTCTGATATGCCTTTGTCCTAAGTAGCACGACCACGAGGCTCGCCATCAGTACAGTGCGTCTGGAACGGACGCGTTCGCATTCCGCGATGAGTTACAGCTCTGGGGAGCAAGCCGCCGGCGCCACTCTCACCCTCCAACTAAATGTCCGACGCCCAAAAGTCTTTCTTCGCGGCCATGCTCACACGTCGGTTCGACCATAACGAGGACTGGCATCGGAAGCTGATTTGAATGCGCAACACCTCCAGGAATGAGGGGACTATTCGACCCTCTTCGAAGCGATCGGGGGCTTCGGCTGAGCACTGTCAGTGGGTGGCATGGAGGGTTGGACTGGCGAAACCTGGAACCAGAAGCGGGTTCGTCCGTCGCTTGGGTCGGTATGGTCCAACACCAGCAACGCCCACAGTCAAGTGCGATTATCCCTCGATGTGAATGAGGAGGTGGCGAAGCATTCATGTTGAAGGCATTGAGGTCGACCCGGCCCTTTCATGTTGAAGACGGGCCCTGATCTTACGGTGAAAAACGCGGTTTTGCTCTTGTTTTAGCTACCTCGTCTCTAAATTTGGGTTACGTTCTTATCCCCCCTTGATTACGTTGCCTCCATCATCACGTCAACACTGCCCGATCATTCCATTGGTGTAAATTACTATCTTAACTACATGTGATTGGATAAAATTAGACAACCACCAGCCTTGACTCACGAAGAACGCCATTTTCCTTCGAATTGCCAGTGAAGAGCATGGCGGCGGCGGCGACGGCCGAGCGCGCGGAGCAGCTCAAGCTGCGCGGCAACCAGTGCTTCCAGAAGGGCAAGCTGCACGCGGCCATCGACATGTACACGGAAGCCATCGTACGTGCGCTTCACCGGGCCGGAATGCGTCCTTGGAGCCGTCAAAACCGCGTCCCAAACTAATTTATCCATAACATGCAGGTCCTGTGCCCGACCGTGTCGACCTACTACTCGAACCGCGCGCTGTGCCACTCCAAGGTGCGCCCTCCGGCGATGTAGGGCGCAGTGTATGTAGGCGTCTAACGCGCGTGGCTGGTCCGATAGCTGGAGAACTGGGCGCCGTGCCGCGACGACTGCGAGGTGGCGCTCAAGTGCGACCCGCTGAACGCCAAGGCGAGCTACTTGCTGGGCACGAGCCACACGCGGCTGCTGGCGTTCGATGCGGCCGTAGCGGCGCTGCAGCGGGCGCTGGCGAGCGCCGAGAAGATGCACAAGTCGGCCGCCTTCCGCAACGATATCGTCGTGGAGCTGCGCCGCGCGCGCAAGCAGCAGTGGCACCACGACCAGAAGAAGCGGCTCGAGCGCCACGAAAAGGTGCGCGCGCAGCTCGGCAGGCTGATGGCGTCGCGCCGCGTCGCCGAGGTGTTCGAGGGTGGCAGCGACGCGGGCGGCGCGCGGCAGGCCGCCGAGGAAATGGACGCTATGGTCGCGTACGTCGAGCACTTGTTCGCGAGCGCCGAGCAGGGCATGCACCCGGGCGACGTGCCCGAGTACTTCGTCTGCCCCGTGAGCATGGAGATCATGCACGACCCCGTCATCACTCCCAACGGCGTCTCGTACGAGCGCAGCTGCCTCGAGGAGCACCTCCGCGCGAACGGGCCCATCGACCCGCTGACGCGCAAGCGGCTCACGCTCGACATGCTCCGGCCCAACACGGCGTTGCGCGAGGCCATCCAGGACTACCTCGACAAGAACTCGTGGGCCTTCGAGTACTAGCCGGGGAGCTACCGGTCGCTGGCTGGATAAGTTAAAACGGAGAATGGAGGTGGCGTCCGTTCCAAACGCGTTGCATGAGCATGACCTCGTACGTTGTCGTCACTGTCGCTGCATTTGCTTGTTCTCCGACTTGACCCGTCCGAGAATAGCCTTGTTCCGCCGCTGCGACATCAACAATAGGCCAGGCACCACTCGGTCATCCTCCAGAACACGACGAAATGCCGACGACGCGGTCGCCGTGGAGCTCGTGCAACCGCGTGCTCGAGGAGAAATGGCACGACGCGCACCTGCGGGCGCACCGGGAGCGGCTTGAGGCCATCCAGAGCGCCGCCAGCGTGTCGACGGACGTCTTGAGCGCCGCACTGTTGGGCGCCACCAGCCCCATCCGCGTGCACAAGTCTGCCAAGAGGAAGAACGTCGCCTCCTCTAGAGCCGGCCACCCCACACCGCTGGCCAAATCCAAGTCGCCCGCGGCCAAGTCACGTCAGCGACAGATCGAGCGAGATAATCTCGTGCTCATCAACAAGATCCTGGCGCTGGACAAACGCTCGTGCAAGCCCAAGGCTGCCGCCAAGACGCGGCCAGTCTCCGCGCATGCTACCACCTCACGCCGTGTCCATCGTAACGAAAATGACACTGGTGGTGACTTGATCGACGTGCAGGCGGCACTAACAGCGCGCGACCATGTGTGTGCACCGCTTCCTGACGCCCCGCGGTCAGCAGCGAGCCACGCGCTGTACACTCGGCGAGCAGCGGGGGCTCACAACGGATTTTGCGAGCAGAACGCGCCGGTGATGGATCGCCAAGCGGGTGTCGCGCGGAGACGTTCGAGCGCTCAGCGTCGCATTCTGGACGAGAACAAGAAGCTGCTCGAGCGCATCTTGGCGGCGAGGACGACGGTGAGCCGTGCCGAGTGGCAGCGGCACGAGCAGGAACACAACCGACTGCTGGGGAACATCTCGCGCCACGGTCTACGATACACGATGGAGTGTCAGCAGGATCGAGAGCACTTGACGCGGTCCAGGAGCAGCGCCGTGTTGCTCTCCGGGCAGAATGACGTGGTGGTGATCGGGGGCGAAAGAACCGACTCGAATGTGGCGTCCAGTCCGAGTGGCCGGCGTCGGCCGCGTCCGCTTGCGGCGTCGAGCTCCATGCCGGTGCTGCCCATCCACTCGGCGCGATCCAGCGACTCGGTCGTCGCGCGGATGCGTCGGATGGTCATCGAGGCCGACGATATGTAAAAGAGCAAGCAAGAAGGCGCACATACACACATGAAAAACACACACGTGCAAATAAAAATCGCATTCCATTCACCCTCGTTTGGTCCAACGAGACCACTAGCGCCGCTCCAAGGCGACCGACGCAACCCATACGCACACTCAATCTAGCACACCAACCTCACAGCTCGACGCCACCCTCCCATTCGCTCGGGTGCATGCGCTGGAACGTCAAACGGATTGGCGTCTGTGCTTGCAGGCGTTCAAAGAACTTAGACAGCACCGAGGCTGAGCCCTCGAGACCAAGGTCCGACACGTAGTTGTTGCCGATGCGGATCAAGATGTCGCCGACGCGCACGTTTCGGAAGCTCTTGCAGATCGACCGGTCCGTGTTGAGCAGCATCCGCAGAAATAGCCGCTGGGTCTCCGTGCCGTCCCGATAGTTGCGATCGCAGTAGTACACTCGCTGAAGCGAAAAGCCAAACTCGCCCGTTTTCCACTCGACCTCGTAGAATGCCGACTCGTCCAGCGTAAACGTGGTGGGGCCGTCCGAAAGCCCCGAGAGCGCGCCAATCGGCGGTGGCAGCTGGTGCTTAAGATCCAGCGGTTGCCGCGCCCGCGAGCGGCGAATGTAGCCAGCCGTCTGAGGCGCCGGGGGGATGACACACGAAGGTTTTGGCCGACTCACAGTTGGGCCACGAGGCACAGCAGTCCCAGGCGCAGGAGTAGTCGTAGCTAAGGCCGCTGGAGGGACAGCATACGAACGAGAAATTGCAGTGGAAGGTGCGGCGGCCGCAGCTGCTGCGGAGAGATGCAGCGACGCACGTGCTGGCGTCGACCTAGCCTTGCCGACGGACGAGAGCCGAATGGACCCTCTCGAGCCTGAGTCAGTCTCGCCCATGTTTGTGATGTCGCGGCCTAACGCCTGCAGCGCAACCTGGTGCGGCGTGAGCTTGGTCGACGGCGCAGGCGATGACCCCTCTTCCGGGATGGGTTCGTGACCCTCGTCGACGTCTTCTTGGTTGCTGGCTGGCGACTTTTTCCCGTCCTGGTCGTCGGCAACATCGTCGTCCGAGTCCGACAGCATGTCGCTCTCACTGAGCTGGTTGTTCGTTCTCGCCGACTCGACGTCGAAGTCGCTGAAGTCCGGCACTTCGCTGTCAGTCGCTTCCACTTCGTCGTCTTCATCCTCCGACAAGGTCGCAGCAAGAGTGCTAACATCTTCGCGAGCTGAGAGAAACCGGTTCTCCGTGATAAGAACAAAGTGGTCCTCGCTACCTTCCGTTTGCGTCTCCGACTCCGCATCGGAATGCTCCAGGAGTTTGTCCTCCAGCTTGTCCGTGTGCCTGAGCACTTCCTTGGTCGCTGGCTCGAGTGGCTGCTCAACAGCCTCTGGCTCGTCAGTGGGCGACATGGGGTCCTTGAAGAAGTTCTCTGGCTCTTGATTCTTCTTGACCGATACTGGAGGCTCCGGCGCTGAGCTGCGTCGAGCAGGAAGAGCAATGTCAAACGCCTTGATCTTGATGTCCGACTTGGGCGGTGCCGCAGTGGCCGATCCACGGCGCGGACGCGCAAGCGGAGAGCCCGGGATGTTGCCGATCCCCTCTGTGAAAGCCGAGATCTTAATGGACGATTTGGGCGGATTGGCAACGAGTGAGTTGCGTCGTGGACGCCCCGCCTCGGCACCACTCGCGTCTGTCTGCGTTGTAGTCGGCGACTTGCCATCCTTGATGTTCGACTGCGCTTCCTGACGACGGAAGAGCCTGTGCCGGCGACGCTCGTGCTGTTCCTGGTTCGAGGCTTCCTGGTTCGAGGCTTCCTGTTTCGCATCTTGCCGCGGCTTCTCCGGCTCGTACTCGGGCTCCTTGCTCTTAGCCTTCGGCGCATCTGCCTCGAAGCGCACGCGCGAGCTTGGCGGCGGCGCCAAAGCGTGACGACTAGTGGTCATTGTGGAAGGCGGGGGCGCCGTGGTCTTCTCCATTCTCGGCACGAGCCCTCGGTTCTTGACCATCGACGGAGGCGGCGCCATGCTCTTATCGCCCGCGGCGCGAATGTTGCTCGAGTACTTGTCCATGTGATGATGCTGGTACTGGCTGCTCGGGACGCCACGTCGACTAGGAACGTACGAGACCGGCGCAGAGTTGGAGTAGACCAGGTACGGCGTCGACATGGGCGGCGGGCCCCCGTTCAACGGGTCCTCCTGCCCATAGCTCGCGTACTTGGACCGACTCTGGTACTGCTTGGTGGTCGGCGCTCGCGAGAGGTGATGGTGCGACTTGGACTTGATCGCGGATGGCGGCGGCTGCCTGCGGGTCGACGGCGGTGGCGCGTACGTCGACGGCGGGTAGCAGCTGGACGCAGCGGTCGCGGGCATGTCCTCCATCTTAACGCTGCGGATCGGTGGCTTGTGCGCCAGGCTCGCATACTCGGACGACGGGATGTAGCGCGACGACACGGCGCTGTTGGGCATCTGCGCGCTGGCCGCCGCGTTCGAGCGCGCAAGTCGCAGCTGCGCGCGCTCCAGCTTGGCGCGGATATGGTCCATCATGGCGCGCTCGTTCGTCAGCGGCCCGTTCGCCGTCGACGACGGCGGCGGCGGCACCCCAGAGCGCGAGCGGTGGCTCGAGCGGTGGCTGGACGCGGACGGCGCGGTCGAGTACATGGTGATGGATCCAGAGACGCCGACGTGGCCGGAAGGAGAAGCCTAGTGACGGTCGAGAACTTGCCTGCTTTGCTTTGCTGTGTGGCGAAGTGACGGAAAGTGCCGAGCGCGCGGGTTTCCCCTCCCTTTCTTCTTGTTCGCCGTCCTTTCTCGCTCAAGGTTTCCCCCGCCTGTTCTTCTCTTCCGCAGTGGATGGGTTGGTTGCCCCTGCGAAAAGCACAAGTAAGACTTACGGGCCGGCAACGTTGGAGGGAACGCGGACGTGGGCGGAGACCGACCGACCGACGGACGGACGGACCCGAGGGTGAGTAATTCGCCTAATACCGATACCGGATACTTCAAACGCCACGGGCGAAACGGCTGGGCGACATACAGTGCCAAGTAGTTTGCACGCGCGCCATGTGCCGGCCGGCGGAGATGACCTAGACCCACCCCAACCCATGACGGCGCTCTCTCTCCCGCAGCCGCCACCACGTGTCCGTTTCGAGGGATTCTCCAGGAAAGTGCGGTCCTAGTGTTGAACCGCCTGGGCAAGGGCAAGAGGCCTTTTAGTACAGGGCGGGCGGGCACTGAGTCGCGTCGGTGGGCGCGCGGGCGGTTTCATCTGAAAACCGGGCAGCGGCGACGCCCCGTTAAGTCGAACGCGAAACTGCAGGCTCCAACAAGGCCAACCCAAAGTGGTGTGAACAGAGGGTTACTATACAGAGTAACCCCGCGTATACTATAGACGTTGAAGCGGGTTGGAGGGGGAGCGGCACGACCATACAAAAGCCAAGATGAATGCCCCAATGTTCAGCCCAACAAGCGCGCCAGCTGGTCGATGCGGGTGTGAAGCGCCGCCACTAAAATTTCCTAGCCTGGGCTTTCACTTGATGGGCGCGCGCCAATGCGACGCTCCGCCATGTGCTGTGCCGCGCAGGTCATTAGCTCACGGCGCGATGTCGTGTTGTGCCGCCGCGTCCACATAAGAAAGCGACCAGAAGTGCAGGGGGTTGGTTACAAGTGGAAAACATATGCCAACTGAAAAAGTGTGATGATGAATCATGGGTTCGCTTTATCTGTAAAAGATACTGACTGCGCCCACACCGGCGTTGATGCTCATGCTGATCGCAATGCACCAACAGCTTCGCCTCCTTCGACGCGCCGCTACAGGAGTCAGTAGTCACTCACCTGCGGTTTCCTGTCTACCCTCGCGCGCTCGCCGCCATGCGGTAGACGCCGACGAGGTGTCCCGACGCCGACACGCCGGCCAAGAGCTGCGCGTTAGTAGGGCGCTCCGAGCGTCGGGCTTCTCCGTCCCGGGTCCACGTCGCGTCTGCGAGGGCCACGAAGCGCAGCCCGCCGCGCACCAGAAGCCGCTTAAGAGGTCGGTAGAACGTCTCGCACTGGCGCCGGTCGTACCAGCTCAGCGCGCAGTACACCATCTTACGCAGCCCCCAGTCGTAGCTGCCGCGCTCGTGCAAGTGTGGGGGCAGTGCGACGCCGCCCTCGCTCAGCATGAAGCGCAGGATGGCGTCCTCCTCGGCCTGGCGACGGTGGCGGTCGTCCGAGCCGAAGGACAGCATCGCCGGGCGCAGCTTGGCGTACTCTAGCAGCGCCTGGTCGCGCCAATCGCACAACACGCACCGCACCTCGCCAGCATCATCGTGCGACAGTATTTCGTCTATGCCGATGCCGTTCCAGTGGTGGCCCAGTAGATCGTCAATGCGGCTCGATGGGTAGTCAGGGAGGAATCCGTCGCCAAGGCCTGCGTGGGCGTCGTTCAGCGCCTTCACGACGTCCTGCCGCGTCCATCCCGAGGCTGGAACGGCAGCAGGAAGCGTCTTCAGGCGAACCAGCAGCGGGCGGCACACGAATCGCGTGTCGTTGTATCGGCGACCCTCCACCAGGTCGTCCACCGCGCACATGAGCGACACGGACGAGTAGCACCACCGCGTCAGTCGGGTCTGCACAAAGCTCACCGCTGATAGCAGGTGCGCGTCCCATTCATTCTCGACCTCGCCGCCACTCCCACCGGGTTTCGGAGCCTGATGACCCGCCTCCAGCCGACAGAACTGCCACCCCTCGCGGTGGTCCCTGAAGAAGCGGACGCCCGGAGCAATCGCGGCCCAGTCGTTGGCGCACCCGCAGCGCAGGTGATTTGTGAAGCGCGGCGTCAGGCGGGCGGCGTACGCGGCGAGCCGTCGGTCGCGCCAGAGCGAGCGGCACGTGCTGAGCAGGCGGACGCTTTCGTCGAGCGTCAAGAACTCGAGGAGCTGCTCCAGCGGGACGCGCAGTAGCGCTTGGGGCAGGTGATCGGTGGCGAGTGAAGGCGCCGACATGCTTTTGGTAGGAGCGGACGCGGTTGAAGCGGAAGTGCGGGCGCAAAGCGGCGCGGACATGATGGGGGTGATGGGGTGAGCTGATACACAGTAGTAGGCCTCCGGTTCTAGAAAGCGAAGAAGAATCTTTTCACGCTTGTCAAACAGCTTCTGTTCAAGTACTGAGTCAAGATAATGTATTTGTCAATAGCTGGTTTCATATATGAGGTGTCGAGAATTCGTGAGAAGAGCAATTATTGTGTCCGCGCATAAACTATTGGAGTCATCGCAGTACTGCATTCCTGCACACTTCATACGTCAGCCACTTTGGGCATGCGTCAACCTCACAAGCACAATATAGCGCCTCCTCTATCGTCTGTGGCGGCAATGACACTGTTTATATGAACGCGCATCGGCGTCAACCGATTCCGAGCACGCAATACCACTGTATTCAACGCTGGACGCGAGTATGGGGGCGATCGCGTCACGCTGAAAGCGGCACGAAATCCATCGCGCTGCCAACCAAGTGGGTCGAGTGAAAAGAATGCGACGCCACCGCAATGCTGAACTGTTCGCGGGGATTGCGCACGCAGTATCCGACTGACGAAATACTGTACAACGTATAGACTTCCTCGGGCGGCCTCGCGCGGTCTCCACGCTCGTTTGCCGTCTCCTCACTTTGCAATTCGCATCAGCCAAGCAACATCCAGTCCGCACGACCGGAAGCAGCAACCCTTCCAACCCTAAGACCAAGACCACGACGACGATGGCCTCGCTCGCTGACTACAAGCTCTTCACACTCTTCGAGCTCGCCAAGGGCCTGACGCTCCAGAACCGCGTCGTCTTCAGCCCGTGCACGCGCGGACGCTCCGACGTCAAGACGCACGCGCCGACGGAGCACAACGCCACGTACTACGAGGCG
>JAADXW010001282.1:0-10452 GCA_023337975.1 Phytopythium ostracodes
ACGACGAGATGAACTCCAGGACCATCGCCGAATGGATCTGTTTTCGAGGCCGCCCACGTGGCATCACATCACCGGTCGATTTAAACATTGCATACCACCGACACACCGAGCGGCCTGTCACTTCGAAAATGCGAGCGACGCGCTCACTCGGCACGCCGTACGCGTAGTGAAGGGTCACGGCCCTCCATCGGAAGTCAGATGAGTACATGGCGGGTCGTTTCATATGAATTTGATCGAACAATGCGCCAGGTTGGGCAAAAACGACCCTCTGCCGTCGAGTTGTCTTATTATGAATCAATTGGACCCGCTTGCCCGCGATTTTAGCACCATTTGGTCAAATTTGCACCCCATTTTACATGTAAAAATGTCCGACATTTACGAATTACTTACCCTTAATTAAGGGTTGTTACACAGGGACAAAATCCTTGATTTTCACAATATTTGCTGAATCTGTAAATCGCGACTATGATTCGTCATTAATCGCTTACCATCGATGCCTTCTGATTTCCGGAATAACTAACTGTATTACGTTAGTTCATACCGCCACAAAAAAAAACGCTGTAAAACAAACAAATAAAAATCAAAAAGACAAGGCGGAAAGTGGCGCGAAGCGATGAGCTCGACGACGGCAGGGCGCTTCATTGACGCGACGGCGCACGAGGCGTACACGGATAACGACGGGCAGGAGCTGGTGATAGCCAAGCTGGTGCCTGGCTCCTCGGCGCAGGCGTTCGACGCATGGATCCAGCACGCGTGGCTGGCGCCGTCTGTGACGGTCAAGGCCGGACGCGGCCGTGGTCACGTGGGTCACCAGCGCAGCGTCCTCGCTGGAACTGTGCTGGAGGAGATCGTCTCGACGGGCGAGCCGGAATCGGACGCCGCCAGCGACCGCATCCCATCGATCTGCTACAAGCTGCGCAAGTTCGGGCCCTTCCCGCTCAAGGACCACATTGCGCTCGTGAGCTTCGTGCCGGACGCGTCGGCGCCGAGCGACCTGCCCGCCACGCTGATCCTGTGGACGCTCAAGGTCACGCCCAACATAGTCGGCAATATCGCGTGCTGCGGCGGGTCGCTCGTGCGGCTCATGCTGCGCACGGTGCTGCACCGGTGTCTGGACGACGTGAGCGCCGCGATGCGCGCCGCGCGACTGACGGCGGCGACCAAGAGCGACTGACGCGAGTCGTGATGACAAGATGGAGGAGGACCCAGACAGCTAGAGCACTAAATACGATTCGGCACAGGTAAAGCGCAGCAATAAACGCTCGGCAATGAAGATTCACTAGCAGATCACTACTGTACTGTACCACCGCCCCCGGCTACTTTTGCTGACGGCTTCCGTAAATTTGCCGCAATTTGGGCAAGCCGCGCCCGGCCCAGGCCAAGGACCACATCGCCGACGTGACGTCGTCAGCT
The DNA here is from genome assembly GCA_023337975.1 of Phytopythium ostracodes. NCBI lineage: Eukaryota > Oomycota > Peronosporomycetes > Pythiales > Pythiaceae > Phytopythium > Phytopythium ostracodes. Next base: position 1,414 of record JAADXW010001282.1, read on the forward strand.
TCGGGCTCGAGACCATCGGACGAAATGCGTGCGATCGGTCATTGCTGGCTGATCGTCAGTCGGCGAGCGATGGTGATCAATCATTGGCCGACCACCATCATTCACCCAGCAGCTACATTACTCAGAGAACGACGAGCAGCAATATGTCTGACTGTAAATACACTTGCAGTTTCCGAGTGGTGGCGCCAACCGTATCAATCATTCAGCAGTAGCGATCGATGCCGGTGGCGATACTGTACTGAAACCCTTGACGCCTTCGCCTTCGTCTTCACAACTCGAAAAGCAGGCAGCAGACCACGAAGAACGCAATGAGCTCGACGGCGACGGCGGAGCGGTATATTGACGTGGAGGCGTACAAAGCGTACGTGGCCTATAGCGGGCAGGAGCTGGAGGTGACCGAGCTCGTGTCCGGCACGCCCGCGTAGACGTTCGACGCGTGGATCCAGCACGTGTGGATCGCGTCAGCCGAGACGATCAACGCCGGTCATGGCTGCGGGTATGTCGGTCACACGCGCAATATCACCGGCGGGATCGCGGAAGAGATCATATCGGCGGGCGAGCCGGATGCAAACGCTGTGAGTGACCGCATCCCGTCGATTCACTACATGGTGCGCAACTTCGGACCGCCCCCGATCCAAGACCTCTTTGGCCTCGTGAGCTTCGTACCGGACGCGTCGTCGCTAAGTGATAAGCCCGCAACGCTCATCGTGTGGAACATCAAGCTTGTGCCCACCTGGCTGGGCACGGTGGCGCTCTGCGGTGGGTCATTCCTGCGGCTCCTGCTGCGCGGCGCGCTAGACAAGAGCCTGGACAAAGTGAAGGCCGCACTAGCAACAAAATAGACCGGCCAATACGAGGAGGAGTCATGCTCTTTAAGTTGCTAACATTGACTCGCATTCTTGATTGAGCTGGATGATGGAGACTGTTCACGTGTCTATTTGGTGTTTGGACCGAACTTGGTCGGCTTGTAGCTGAATGGGCAGGTACGCGACCTCCAGCTCATCCAGTACATACACATACACATGCAGAATGAGCGAACGCTACAGCACAACATGCAGACACGTAGGTAATTAGAGAGATCAGTGCCAGATCGCGGGCACGGCCTTCTCGATGACGGCCTTGGCGAGAGCGCGCACGTCCGCGTCGGTCGATGACTCGAGCGCGCGCAGGTGGTTGAGTCCGTCGTGACGCAGCAGTGCGTTGCAGAAGACCGTCACCTTGTTCACGTCACGGCGGTCCAGCGACAGGTGCAGCGTCAGCACGTCGTGCACCGTGCGCAGCGCCTGCTTGGCCTCGTCCGACACTGACGCGTCGCCGCCTCGATGCTGTTTGTGTGCGGCTGCCAGCACGGCCAGCTCCTGCTCACAGTCGGCCGGATGAGCCAGAAGTGCTTCAAGCCGTTCCTTCGAAAACCCAGGAGCATCGTGGGGAGCTTCTTCCTGCCCGTTGCCAGCACAAATAGTGTTCTTGGCAACTGCAGCGGCGTTCGCCTTCATCTGCGCGTCGTCGGCCTGCTTGGAGCGCTCGATCTCCTCCTCCAGTTTGCGCAGCAAGACGCGGCGTCGCAGCATGTCGGCGCGGGCCACGTTGGCCTGTTTGAGCGCGTCGCTCTCGCTCTTGCGGCGGTGCGTCAGTCGTCCAGGGCTCGTGTCTCGGCTGCTGATCATTGGGCAGGACTTCGGGATAGACACTGAGGACCGCGCGTGACGGATCGTAAAGGCCGCAAACGTCCCCGGGCCGATCGACGGGTGCATCTTGATCATCCTCCGCGCCACCCGGCGAGTTGTCGACGTGCCATTCATGGTGGAAGGCGCCACTTTGGGCGTCTTGACGGGGCTCGCGTCACTGTCGCTCTCGTTGTAGCTGTGATAGACCAGGTGGGCGAGCGTGTCGTCGTCACTCGAGCCGGCCTCAATGTCCCAGTTGCCGAGCGAGTGCATGCGCCGTGGCAGCTGCCGCTGGAACACGTCGAACTGCTCCTGGAACTGCTGGTCCAGGCGTTTCTCGTACTCGGGCGCGACCACAAAGTACGACAGCAGCGCCGCCGTCACCACCAGCGCGCCCAGCACGGCCATGGCCGCCGCCGTCTCGCTGTACTCAATCGCCAGCAGTCGCTCCATCGTCTGTGTGGTCTTGTCGCGCAGTGATCGGATCACCAAATGAGAGAACGTCGACGGAAGGAGCAAGAGGCGAGGTGAACCAACGGCTAGTCCGTCGGGCGGTCGGCGGGTGGATAGTAGACGGATAGATGGAAGAACTGGGCGGGCGCGGCACCCACGAGTCGTCGGTGGCGGCTGCGCCGGGTCCTTGGCCACTTTTTCCCGGCCTCTTTTCGCCAAGTGTGCGGTCCGTAGCGAATGCCCGACTGCCGCGAGCGGGTGAGCGGCCGCGCTCGCTTGACGCCAGCCAGTACTATGGAAGGAAACCGCGAGGCGCCCGTGACTCGCGCGCGCGCAACGGCCAAGGCAGGCAAGCGCGTAACGCGACGGAGGATACCAGGCCGACCAAATGGCCGGCCGCCAGTCTTAGTCTCCTTCCCTCGGCACCCGTTCGCGGTCTTGGTGGAGATGGCTTCTCATACAAACGTCAAGTACAAACCGGACGGATCATGAAGCGCCTCCTGATTTCCGCGCGTCTGTCGAGCGCGTTCCAGGAGCGCGCGCGTCGCGTTCGCCGCTGCTGGTGGCCGGGCTTCCATTTTCATCCTGGACTTCTGGACGGAGGACAGCGGAGGAAGGCGGCGGCGCGTTTCACTTGGTTTCAGTATGCAACTTCAACATCCAAGTTTCAGGTTTGAGAACACAGTGACCGACTGGAGCTCCTGGACTTCTGGAAGTTTTTGTTTTTATTACTATACTGTATAATACTTCTAGCATCCGACTCCATCAACGATTGCGGTTGGATCTCGATAAACTAACTAAAAATCAATAATTATATCGAAAACGCAAATTATGTATTTCATTTTTTTTTTTACCTTGATCCTGACCCAATCCAATCACTGGCCTAGTCAAACTCACTCAGAGCTTGGTCAACGACGTCATTCTCGACGCGCATGTGCTGAAATAATGTTGTCCACCTTTTGTTGTTAAATAACTAGGATTGTCGGATACAAGACGCGGTTCTCGCTGCGGTGGCCTCTTTGGTCTTTCGCTCTTTTGATTGGTTGAAACCTCCTTGTCGGATGTAAGAAGTTGTCGGATGCTAGAAGTAATATATGGTATCGGAAATGAGGGCCTGTAGTGGTGGCGGCGCTTGGCTTGGGCGTCGACGGTGAGTTGCTGTAATGCGCGCGTGGGCGGTGCTTGGAGCGGCTGTATTAGACGCCTCTCGACCGACGTGTGGTGGTGAGTGTGTCACGTACTGAACAGCACAGTAGACGCGCGGGATGGATCCGCGTGCGCGTCGCTGACGCCTTCCACATTGCCGTTGCGTTCGTGGTGACGATGCCACAGAAATATGTTGCAGCGTGTTGATGATATCGCGTGTCTATGGATGCGATCCGCGATCCAAGTCGACTCTTACACGTGCATGAACAAGACACTGACAGGTTTACTAGTGGTGTCCGACGGACCGACCGCTTTGGCCAAACCACACTTTACCCGACCTAACCACGACTGGAATGGGCTGTAACGCCGATACGGAGCACGCTCTACGCCACTTAGACGACGAAGAACGACGCCGTGAGCTCCGCCGTCCCGTCAGCAGCTCTGCCAGTCGTTCTTCCTCCATCGCGCCACCACATCCGCCGCTTGCCGCCTGCTTCTTCATACTTGGACTGCACTCCGTCGTGACCTTCATCTTGACGACTGCCGCTAGGGGCAATGACGCTTGCAGTTGAAGGAGCCTCCGTCGTGTACATGACAGAGGCGAGGAACTCACCTGGTTCGGCGGTCAGCACCGCCACGCCTTCGCCATCGGCGCTCGGCACGTAGTAGCTCCAGTCCTTGCTTAAGAGTGTAAACGCCACCTCTTTCGTCTCGCCTGGAGTGAGCTCGATCTTCTGGAATCGCTTGAGCAGCTTCTGCTCGGGCGTGGAGATCGCTCGGAACTGCTGCGAGACGAACAACAGCACGACTTCCTTGCCCGGTCGCGTGCCTGTGTTGGTGACCGACACACGCACTTCAATAGCGGCTGCAGTGTCATTGACGGACACACGGGTCGTATTAAGCGTCAGGTTCGAATAGTCGAACGCCGTGTAGCTGCGGCCGAAGCCAAAGAGCCACTCGGCGGGGCACTCGGTCCACGGCGAGCACACCGTGTTGACGCGATGGAAGTACGGCAGCAAGTGCGCTTCGTTGCGAGGGTACGTGATCGGCAGCTTGCCCGACGGGTTCACGTTGCCAAACAGCACGTCCGATATCGCCTGCCCGCCCTGCTCGCACGGCAACATGCTCAAAATCACTGCGTGTGCATCCTTGTGCACACCATGCAGCAATCGGGGGCGGCCAGTCACGAGCACTAGCACGACTTTAGTCAACTTGATCTGCGTCAAACGCTCAAGGTATGCGAGCTGACCGCTTGGAAGGGCGAGGTCGTCGATGTCACCTTCTTTCTCCGCGTAATTGTGTTCGCCAAGCACGACGACCGTGTAGTCACTGCGAGCGGCGATCGCAAGCGCCTTGTCCATGTCGGATTGGTTCGACTTACCGTCGATGTCGACCGCGACAAGGTGTTCAAACCCGAAGCCTGCGCGCTGAGCCTCATCGACCATAACTTCCTTGATCGTCTTGCCGTTCGGGAAGTGCGAGGAGTTCGAGGATCCTTGCCAGAAGACCGACCAGCCGCCGCACAGATAACCCTTGTTGTCAGACGCCGGACCCGTGAGGAAAATGGACGGAGTGGCGTTGGTTGGCTGAGAGGATCGGCTGAACGGTAGCGCCGCATTCGTGTTCTCGAGCAGCACGATGGACTCACGCGCCAGGTTAAGAGCCACCTGCTGGTCTTCTGCACTTCCCACCGTGCTCAAGTCCTCGTCACGCTCACGAGAAGGCCCAACCGGTGATGATTTGTGCTCACTGGGGCGGACAAGCTCTTCGAGCAGTCCTAGATCGCGCTTGAGATTCAAGATGCGTGTGACTGACGCGTCCAGGCGTGCTTCGGAGATCTCGCCGCTTGCCACGAGGCGCTCAACAGTGTCCAGGAAGAGCTTCAAGTTGCCCGGTCCCATATTCATGTCGAGCGATGTCTGTCCGAGCGAGACACGAATGGCTTCAGGCACCGTAGCCGCCACACGGTGCTCGTACACCATGCGGTCAATCTCCGAGTAGTCGGACACGAGCATGCCGGTGAAGCCCATGTCCTGGCGCAGCAGCGTCGTCAGCAGCGCGTGGCTCGCGATCACGGGCAGCCCATTCACCGACACGTACGTCTCCATGGCGGTCTTGACGCCCGCGCCCACAGCTGCACGAAAGGGCGGCGCGAAGTAGTTCATCAGGTCGAGCTGTGAGATGGCGTTGTCAGCACGGTCGAGCCCCGCCATCACGTTCGAGTAACCGATGTAGTGCTTCATGCACGCAGCGACCTTTCCCGAGTGCTGGAGGCCAGTAATTGCGGCACGCGCAAGCTCCGAAGCAACGTACGGGTCCTCGCCAAAGGTTTCGTACACGCGCGACCACTTTGGCTGCACGGCGACTCCCAATACGGGGCTGAACACCCACGGGATGCCCGCCGCTAGCGTGTCCTTCGCCGTGATCTCGCCCATTTGCTCCACCAGCTGCGGGTTGAACGCGGCCGCGGCGCTGATGGCTTGAGGGAACAGCGTCGCACCGCGCACGTACGTTGCGCCGTGGATCGAGTCGACGCCGTAGATCATGGGCACCTTGGAGTGCTCGCGGTAGATGGCCTTGATCTGGTCCATGACGACGCGCCACTCGCTCGCCGTCCACCCCGTGCGCTCCACGTGGTCTCCGGAGGGCATCGGCCGGAAGAACGGCGCGTTCAGGATGGACCCGACGCCTTGGCGCGCGTAGGCGGCAACGGCGTCTATGTTCAGCGCGTGCTCCGGGTCGCGCTCGTCCCCGTTGACCATGCTGTAGATGTCCACTTGCGCCATCTGCGCCGCCTTCTCTCGCACCGACTGCGCGGTCAGATCGTAGCGTTTAGCGCCTCGGAGCGACTCATATGCGTCCACTTAATGAACAAGAAGAGCACGCACCATGGAGGCGAGGATCCGGCGCGGCAGGTCGTCGTTATCAGGTCCATTCTTGTTCGGATCTTTATGACGCTCGCGGCCCACGACGCGCAGATCGCCCAGAGCTTCGTCGTACACGGCCGGCCGGTCATAATTGCGGTCATTAGACGCAGCTACACGTACGAGGAACAGCAGCAGCGCCGGGAACAGCAGCGGCAGTCGACGCGCGCGCATGTTGAACCCGTCGGAAGTCCACAAGCTTTTTCCCCGCACGATTGTGACTGGGGAAGTGTCGGGGTCAGATTAACCGGTATGGTACAGTTTTAATACAAGTTAAGCTCAGCGGGGATGCGCTCGTCTCGTCTCTATTATGCTGCCAAGTGAATGCGCATTCGCGGTTCTGCTGACACGTTGATCACGGTAGTCGCTTCTTTCCAGCTCTCATTGGTTAAAACACGTTCATTACGCATTATACATGCTTTTGATTAGCTAAATTTTCTTTAAAACGTTTAAAACACGACCGTGTTTGAAACACATCGCGTTCCGGCGTGGAAAATCCCGTGGGCTCGAGGCGCGAGCGGCTATGACCCCAATTCCCCGGCCGCCCCCGGATCGAAATGCGCACTTGCCAGGGCGCACTTCGCCTTTTGCTGCGCTTGGGGGACGGATCCCCCTCCGCAAGACGCTTCCGTACACACTCCTCCTGTCCGTCAACCGAGTGAAGAATGCTGCGGAGGCAAGTGGTGTCGGCGCTCGCGCGCCGCGTCGCGGCTGGCGCGCAGGTGGCGCGCTTCGCCAGCGCGGCAGAGCAGAGCCGCCGCCACGTGATTGCGGCGCTCGTGATGAACCAGCCGGGCTGTCTGGCCGAGATCGCCAATATGTTCGCCGCGCGCGGCTACAACATTGACAGCCTGGTCGTCGGCCGCACCGAGGTCGAGGAGCTGTCGCGCATGACAGTCGTGGTCAACGGCACCGACCAGAGCGTCGTCAACGTGCGTGCCTTGAGCGAATCAGTGTCGTACTATACCTAAGAAAGACGTTGGCTGACGATGACTCCTCCGTGTTGTTTGCTGCCTTACAGATGAAGAAGCAGCTGGAGGACGTGGTGCACGTCGCGGTCGTCAACATCTTGAGCAGCGGCCTGGGCACCGAGAAGAACTACGTCGAGCGCGACCTGATGCTGGCCAAGGTCTCCACCAATGGTACGTGCACGTCTTCATGCTCTGACTGTCAAGCTACGCCGCCATTGTTAATGTCGCCCTTGCTTTGACCCAATGTAGAGGCGGGCTCGCGCGCCGAGGTGGTCGAGCTGGCCAATCTGTTCGACGCCAAGGTGATCGACGTGCGACCGCACCAGGTCATGGTGCAGCTGGCGGGCACGCCCGGCCGCATCGAGGCGTTCCTGGAGCTGCTCAAGCCGCTCGGCATCACGGAGATCCACCGCTCGGGCGTCATCGCCATGGCGCGCAGCCTCAACGTGACCGACGCCCTGGGCGGCGTGACCTTCGAGGGCGCCACCAAGACGCTCATGGACGAGGCCGACGGCGACGACGTCGACAACACGCGCCTCCCGCCCGGCTAAACTCCCTTTGTGTTAATGCTTGAGCGCGCCGCTTTCACCGCGTGCGTGACCTCAATTCGTAGCCTTTAGCAATGTCTCATGTAGCTACGGTGTGATTTGTTCTCTTCTACACTAAAATCATTGGCCGTCACCTCGAACGGAGACCAATGCAGCGTCGAGAAGGGATGTTGGAGACGATTCGCGTGCTCTTCAATGCGTACCCATGCTCGTAGGTCGGCAACAAGGTCATTAGGGCGCTACATACTTTCCAATCGCGCCATGAACTATGCCCACCCCACGATTCCGATATTGCTGTGCTGCCTGTCAGTGATAGCTTCAACCGGATCAGGTTGTCGCAGACACATCAGATCTGATCGACGTCTGATCCGCTAATCTGATTCTGAGAAACGCGGTTGATCTGATACTGAACTGTACTGTACAGTACAAGTTCTGAGTAAGGATCTGTTTTTCGATTTTTTTCGAAACCTTCTTAAAAAGATCTCACGACCCTGATTTTTCCCCCCCGTTTATGTCGTTTCTCCACTATGGAAGCGCCCGCACGTCACGAGGATGCGGTCTCCCAACTCGGGCGCTTCATGTGGTGACCCACTGTCTCTGTCTATGTGTATGGGCCCAACCGTTGGGCGCTTTCGACGAGTGCCGGCCTCCTCCAGACTGGCGCCACTCGCCCAAGCGTCGAGTGATCTCTCACTCAATCGGCGTCACTTTAGAAAGCGCCACGAGCTCGCGAAGGCCCTAGTAATCTATCTACCTGCGTTTCGCCAGCATGATGCGGTTCTGGCGGCCAGAGGAGTCGATCCCGCTGACGCGGGACATCCGCGACCGGCAGCTGCCGACCGTGCGCACGCGCCGCGTGCTGTCGGCCACCGGCAAGAGGTGCGTGTCTCTCCATCTCTCTATGTGTTGTCTGTGTTTGACTGCTGGTGTTAACGATGCGGTGGTGGTGATGACGGCCCGCAGATACGTCAAGTACGGGCTGGCGACGCTGCTGGCGGTCGTGGTGCTCAACATCCTCGTGACGCTGCACACGTCGATCAACATCACGCGGCAGCAGATCGACCACATTGTGAACGAGATCACGCCCACGATCGAGCAGTCGGAGCCGGCCGAGGAGACCGACGTGGCCATGGTCGCGGTCGACTCGGAGCAGCCGCTTGGTCCCACGCCTCTGGCCTACCCGGGCGCGAGCGACGAGATCATCAACATGCCGGGCAAGCCCAGCGAGTACACCTCGCGACTGTTCTCCGGGTACCTTCACCTGCCCAACGGCGGCAACGTCTTCTACTTCTTCGCCGAGTCGCAGAACACAGAAGAAGACCGGGAGAGC